>JAGDQP010018382.1:0-36666 GCA_022664845.1 Lepisma saccharinum | reverse complement strand
TGGAAAATGGATTTATGACGCCCGCCATTTTGGATCCAAGATGGCGTCTTTAGAGATATTTTGTAATATTTTCATAATCTACTAATAATGTTGTACTGTCAAACTAAATTTCATTATTCTAGCGGCAGCCGTTTAGGCTGTGTATTCTTTAAAGTTTTAGGGTTGGCGGCCATTTTGAATCCAAAATGGCGACTTTTTCAAATTTTTAAGAAGTTTTCTTAATTTGCTATCAATGATGTAGTTTCATACCAAATTTCACTGTTCTATCTTTAATCGTTTAGGCTGTGTATTCTTTGAAATTTTAGGTTTGGCAGCCATTTTGAATCCAAGATGGCGACCTTTTCAAAATGTCGGAATTTTTCCTTTATCTACTTATCATCCTCTACCTTCATACCAAATTTCATGTTTCTAGCTTACTCCAAACACCCTAAACAATATGATGAGTGAGTCAGTCAGTCAATCAGTCAGTCAGTCAGTGAGTGAGTGAGTGAATGAGTGAGTCAGTTAGCCTAAAATGTGCAATTTCACGGGTCCACAACTAGAACATAGTTTGAGATACGAATATGAAATTTTGTACATCTGCACATATTTACCATATCTCCTTAACGGCAAAAGCTCATATTCCTATCTTTAACATCTTTTTTCTTACGGGGCCCCCAAATCGTCGATTTTGCCATAAACTCTTGTTCCTGTATAACATGCTTCTGGCAGTGCTGACGTTTTCTGACGTGAAGAACTTGGCTCATGCACTGCCGTGCATGTTGATATGGTGTTCAAGTTATTTGTGAACAACTCTAGAGCGTAAAATAAATAATAGTACAATAAGAAAACTATAACAGTAACTATGTTAGGATCCAGGACGTGTTTACTACGACACAAGTATATTTTCAGTGGACATCCTATTGTTTTATCAAAAGTTTTTCAAGGTAAAGGAATATAAATAGACGTCCAGAAGGTTACTGGATACAAATTTTACAGCAACTAGAAATAAAAATAAAAGATGTCAGCTTTTATTTTCTACAGACAGTTATATTTAAATCTCTGGCCTCGATAATTCACCGGAACATTCCTGATAAACTATCACGTACACTACAACTACCATGTTCATACTGTAGGTCCATTGGAGCCCTTTTACTTGCTTGTCGCTATGTGGCGCCAGTATACTCTATTTATAGCGGAAGAGTCAACAGATAACTTTTCTTTTTTTAAAATAAGCTAAAAACACTGTTAAATAGAACCCAAGAGAAACAACAATATGCATATTATGTTAACTATTTCCTTGTGAAACAAGTACTTGTATAAACGGAGCAAATATACAAAGGAGAAAATTTTTCACCTTAAAAATAACAGTCATTCTCAATAATAAAATGTTACATAACTTTTAAACCACACATCGGAACAATGCGTGAACGGGTATGTGTATGTGTGTTTCACTTTTCTTTCATTAAACCTTCTCCTTTACGTTCTCATGTAATGTGTTTAGAAAGAAACAGTTCTGATTTTTTACAACTATACAGTTCTCCCAATTGAGGTTTTATTATATAAGGCATGTGAAAAACCATTTGCATTAGTGTGTGTGCTTTTTTTTTCTCGTAATGAGATATTGTTAGTTATGGTTGAAACAGAAACAGAACGAATTTTTTGCTATATATATAGACTATATTATGAGAACTAAGATAATTTCTAGTACATGCACTTTTATGCTATTAAACAACGTAATTTTAGCTCCAAGTGCATTTTTCCTCTTCCCTGTAGAGAGAGAACGAATATAGGTGCCAAACTTTTGGCAGCTATATTCGTTCTTTATCCTGTCTTGATTCTTTTGTCTGTTACGTTTCTTAAAATTCCGCAGCGGGGATTCGAATCTAGACGTCGCTGGCGTGAAGCTTCAGACTACACAGCTACCGCATTCAGCTTTGCCTAAGAAGTTGTTCGCTAGATACCCGAATTCCGTAAGATGACACACAATCTACTTGAGATTGGAATAATAATAATAATAATAATAATAATAATAATAATAATAATAATAATAATAATAATAATATAGGGCTTACCCGATCGCAACGTAATGAAGATGCATATAGCGGAAATTCTTGAAATAGCGGAAGCAGGAAGATGAAAAGGATCTGCCAGTTTCGGGAGTCACAAGGTTACAAATGGCCATACAAATCTATAGATAGATTATGTTAAAGAGGAAGCAGCTATGTAAAACATTTAAGTAAAATATAAAAACATATTAAAAATCATGTTATGCAGTAAGATAAAACACTTATGATAATAATTTAAGATCATGTGAACAGAGCTCGCTCATAAAAAGATTATGCTGTATCCTACAACCTCTTATTGTCACTTTGAACAATGTCACTTTTTTTTTTCCTATGCTCATTCCTTTTAACACACATGCGCATTGTTCTCCGTACAGGCCATGTGTTCTCTTTCAGTCCATGATAAACTGTTGATATTACTAAGGTGTGTGTTATTTCAAAGAACTTGACAGAGCTTTGCACTAAATGTTTCGGTCTTTTATAAATAACACATGTCTTGAGAAAGACAAAAAGGAAAATTGATACAAGGAAAATGTATGCAAATTGCTAGCTTTGTTTCTTTTGTTCTACGTGCGTGATGCTTTCCTGTAACGAAAATAATTACACAGTGCAATGGCTAAGTAATTTTTATGCAAAGATTTACTTTGATGTCTTTAAAAGCGATGTGCAATTTATATATAGGCCATGTTAGTCAAGTAATAATTGCTTTTATTATTTATTTATTATCGTGCTACCAATAGATTATTTACTAAACAAAACACATAAATACAGAGCGATACACGACAGAATTAGACACCTAATACTAACTAATATCTACAATCAAATAATAAAACTATTTCAGTTCAGTACAAATAGAAATGATTATATGAACTTTAGTGTAAAAGTGTACACAGTAGTACAAATATAGATAGGATGACAAGTGTAGCGAGATACCATCCATACATATCCCGACATTTGTTCCGTGTTTATTTAGCAAAACAATGCTAATGTATTGAATAATTATTATATTTTTATTATTCTAGACATTTATTCCTTTTCTCTCCGTCTTTTTTTACCTACTTGGGGTCGATAAGTCTTCTCCACAAAGTTTTGTCTTAAACTTCTTCTCCTAACAGACCTTTCTCCCAGAGATCCTTCTTAACCCTATCCATCCAATTCCTCCTTGGCCTCGCTCTACCTCTCTTGCCCTCCACTTTCATTGCCATCACTCTTCTGAATATATAGTCATTTGTTCTTCTCATCGCATGTCCATATCACTACACTCTTCTTTCTTGTATCTTCTTAGATATCTCTACAACCTTGGTTGTTCCTTCTCACTCTGTATCTTCTTGTTATCCCACACATACAGCGTAGCATTCTCATTTCGATAATATCCAATCTTTTTTCCTGTGCCATGTTTCTTTATTGGCCATGTTTCTGTTCCGTACATCATTGCTGGTCTAACCACTGTTTTGTAAGCCATCCCTTTATTCTTCACTGTGATTCTGCAGTCGCAGAGAACTCCATATACTTTCTTCCAATTTCGCCATTTCTCTTGCATTCTATGTGTTATTTCCGAGTACAAATCACCATTCCCAGTAACAGATGAGCCTAAATGCTAAAACTTTTTCACTTTATTCAATCGTTCTTCTTGCAACCTCACTTCACCATTTTCTTTCCCATTAAACTCAAGATACTCCGTTTTCTTTCCACTAATCTTTATCTTCCAGAACTCTCTACTTTCCTTCCAAGTTATGTCCTATTTGTATTGCATAGTATAATATCTTCGACAAACATCATTCATCAGGGGTTTCATCTCACATCCTGAGTTATAAAGTCTAGGACTACGTTGAAGAGACTGAACCCCGGTGTAATCCAACCATAACAGGAATTTGGCGTGTTAATCCCACACTACTTCGTACCTGAGGTCTAGCTCCTGTATACATATCTTGGATTATCCTTACATATTTCTCTGGCACTCCTTTCTCCCTCAAACATCTCCATACTTTCTGACGTGGTGCTCTGTCGCAGGTTTTTTCCAAATCAAGAAAGACCATATGCAATCCTTTTTGCTTTTCCTAATACTTTTCCATAGTTTGTCCTAATATAAAAGTTGCGTTCATTGTATTTTTTCCTGGTATAAATCCAAATTGTTCTTCTCCTATTGAAGTTTCTTCTCGTAATCTTCCTTGTACAGTATAATTTTCTCCCAAATCTTCTTCGTATGTGACATTAGTTTGATTCCTCAGTAGTTTCCACAATCCCGTCTGTCTCCCTTCTCCTTAAAAATTGGTACAATAACACTATCCCTTCATTGGTTTGGCATTCTTTCTTGTTCATACATTTTCTGCATTAAATCCCATACAACATCTATACCTTCTGGTCCCAAACTCTTCTACGCTTCTACTGGTATGCAATCACAGCCTGTTCCTTTTCCGGTCTTGATTTTCCCTACTTCTTCCAGGCTAATTCTTGGTGTTGGTCCAAAATTTGGAGTTCCATCGCTAAGAACTTTCCTCGGGTTTTCTTCATTTAGGAACATTTCGAACTATCTGGTCTATCTCTCTCTGATTCTGTCTTCATCAGTAAGCACTAATCCTTAATCATCCTATGGATAATATCCTTTGTTGTCTAGTCTGTGGTTTTTACTAACCTGTATAGCTTCTTCACTCCACCTGGTGTTTCAAGTTCGTCACACAGTTCATCCCAGACTTGCGTTTTTGCTTTAGCCACTGCCTTCTTTGCTAACAGCTTTGGAGCTCCATTTATCCTCTTCTGTCCCTGAAGCATCCCATCTAGCTTGTCCCTTCGGTCTAATAGCTTCTTGACTTACTCATTCCACCACAGCGTCTCGTTTTCTTTAAGGGAGCTTTTTTCTTAAGTTCTACCCAAAGTCTTCTCTGCGGCCGTTAGCATGATTCTACTGCTTACATTCCACCATTTTTTTACATCCTCTTCTTGCAGTTTTATTCTTTCTATCACCTCTTTTCTGAACGATATTCTTAGTTTCTTATCTTTAAATCTCCATCAACTAATTTTGGGCTCTTTATTTCGCTGCCTCCTGCTATTTCAAACTCCCAGTCCACACTCACCACTTTGTGTTGCAGCGCCACTCTTTCACTATTTATTATCTTTCAGTTCTTATTTTCCTTAAGATGATGTCTTCAGCACAAGATGAAATCGATTTGACTTTCTTTCTTGTAAGGTTAAAGATGCTTATTCTTCTTTTTCTGGAAAAATGTATTGCAAATCGCCAGATCGAATGCCGTTGCAAAGTTTATTACTCTTTCTCCTTCTTCGTTCCTATCTCCCACAGCCCAGCCACCGTGAATCCTCTAAATGCTTTCTCTGCTTCTGCCTACATGTCCATTCAAGTCATCGTCCACAATTACTCTTTCATCTGTGGGTACGCTGCGAACTTCATGGTCCAAATGCTCCCAGAATTCTATCTTTTCTTCTTCCTCGCAGCCAACTTGTGGAGCATAGCATACGTATACACTACATTGATCATTTCATCGATGCATATCCTGAGACTCATCACTAGGGCTTGAATAGTTATGTATATTGCATATGCAAATGTATATTTCAACGATTTTGGTGAAAATACATGTTACATACAAATTCAGATATGAATCATTTACAGAAACACCTTGCATATTTCGCACCCAAAGCCACTACAGACAAACATCAAAATACTATATGATGTGAGATATGCGCTGAGCATGCTTGAAGGTACTGTTTACCTAGAAACAGGGGCGTAGCCCCGTCGAAATTCCGATTTCTATGGAAAACTATTAGTATAAATTTAGGAGTAATTATGTGTTTTACGTATATATAACAAGGTTGGTGCCCGGAAACTGATGTCCCCCTCCGAAACGAAATTCTGAATAAGAAATTCTGCCTAGAGAAGCAGATGACCTTGTGCTTGATTTCCTAGATATTGTTACCCTTCACTATTGTCCAATTGTATCTAGTGAAGTAGAACGAGACTTTTCGCAGTACGAAACATTCTTGCCGATAACAGAAGTTTCAAGTTTGAAAATTTAAGACACCATGTCGTAATCAAGTCTTAATCTGTAAGTAATGTCGCTTTTTCTTTCATTCAAAAGTTCGCTCTATTCGAAATAGGTATTGTTCTAAGCGAGTATATGTATTTGAGAGTGGAAGTATTAAAAACAGCCATTTTTACCATGTTATAAATTAAGAATGAACATCTGTAAACATGAAGGCTTTTGCAGTAACTTGAATAAAACATTTACAAGAAGCTAAGGTGTTTTGAAAAGTGCATATTATTTTAGTGTATAATTTGCATGCATATTTTAGGTATTTTAAGTACATAATTATCCGGGCCCTACTCATCACTCTGTCTTCCCTTCTATCCACACTTACTATGCTATCTTTCAAATCTCTTGAACCGCCGTTCCTTCCATTTTCATTTACCCCACTATACAGCAACTAAGATTTATATATAATTATATACTTATTCTGGCACTATATACCTACCTATTCTTATAAGTCAAAAATATTATTTTGATTTTTTAGATTTATAAATTTTGTAAACCAAGAGCTCAGGGGAATAAAATAGTAAGCGTCATCACAAGCAGTTGTTCTAATTAGAGCGGAAACAAACCAAAATGTCTCTCTTAATCTGCAAATGTAATTATCGAAACGTTTTTTTTTCGAGTATTGTCTGTATAGATGGGTAAGAACATCTCAAAACCAAAGTTTTCAGATTTAGACATGATCGCTTTTTTATTTTTTTCAATGTACTGTGAATTTTTTTTGCTGGCGCTTACCAATTTGTTCTCCCGAGCTGCCTAAATAGCAAATATTTCTGGTTTTGTATCTGTAATAACAATACTTTATTATTCTCTCTCTTTTTCGCAATACTCAAAACTATAAATGCTTGCCAATTATTTCTTAACTATAACCAATTATCCAAACCGACATTCAGTTAACGTTTGCTATTTTGTCCTGAAGTCACTTCTTCCTGGAATCATCAAGCTCACTGGCTTATACTTTCGATATTTACCTGTTAATTGTGATTTGCTAACTAACTAACTCTATGGCTTATGGAACTCGCGAGTTCATCGCCGCAGCAACAAAGGTTCGCCATTGGATTCTATCCTGGGCAGTATCAAGCCAGTTTTCATCATGAACACCTACTTCTCGAAGATCTCTTCTAATATTGTCCTCCCAACGACGTCTCGGTCTTCCCAATGGCCTCTTTCCATCGGGCCTTCTCAGAGAATAATAATAAAACGTAGGTAACGACTGAACGAACTACAATAGGTGGAGGAGTGACACAAAGATGGTATAAAAGTAAGTAAAACAAACAAATAAGTTTACATTATAAAGGCGGATCCAATGGCAACGCACTGAATTATGTAGTAGAAGCACTACTATGAGGAGGTGTGCCAGCTCCATTTTGGGAAACAACTCAAACTTTAATATTTTAAAGGTTGGAAATCGGTAAAATTCTACTTAAACTTTGCTACTCCCCAAATTTGGTTTTACACTCCCCAAACTGAAAATCCTTGTTCGTGGCTGAACACAAATCTGAAGTCAGTTTCTTTCTACCTGGTTTGCTTGAAGCACTAGCCTGCGATAAACGCGAAAAAAGTTAAGTTACAAGAGGGATCGAAACTTTTGGGGTTCGCTAAAGTTTTTCCTGTCCGGCTAACAGTAATGGCTTTTTATAGTCTAAAAAGTCACCAGGTGACCTTGTCTTGCATGCAGTGTTTTATTAAAAAAATAACGATTTCCTGTAAATTGATTAAATATCCTGAGTGGTTTATGCAGGATTTCAAGGTAGTGAACATCTCTGATGCTTGGGGTCTTCGGTTCGATCCCAGCTCATTCAATATAGGCTTTATGATGGACAAACACCGTGTGCGTGGGTTTTCTCGTAGTTCTCCCGTTTCCTCTCACTTTCTTCATTCCACCGATTTTTTCATCATCATCCATTAGGCCTGAGCCAAATTTGCATCAAGGTCTTAAATAAAATTCAAAGTCAAGGCAGTGGGGGAGAGGAGTGCATGACTAAGCTTGCGGAGAGCTATGTCTAATTTGTGTCATATTTTCATTTATGGACTCTAGACAACTATTGCTGAGCCCAGGACAGAGATGCGAAGGAAATTGGCCAGGGCCTCGTTTCGAATCGAAGGTATCATCCCTGCATTAGTCTGATGTGACTGCCGAGGAACGCTGAAGAAACCTGTCACGATAGTCAACCATTGGGTTCGAATTCCGAACTTCCTGAATGCGAATCCGACGCTCTGGACCTTTGCTGCTAACTGAGATACGGTTGCTCGGCATTTTTTTTTGCAGTTGCTTCTGCAAAGGAAATATATCTATGAAGTTTAGCGCTAAACTCCAGTCAATGGCAAGCTGATATTTTTGGAGCAATGTTGATAAATCGCAGGCTATAAAGCTGTTTTATCTTATTTAAATTTATATTAAATACAGCCTTCTTTTATTTAATATTGTATTTCTAGTTCTTCCTATCGTCTTTAATTTTAGTTGCTGTGTTTTAACAGATTTTATATCTGGTTGTTTTGTTAAGCTACTGTGTACAGATTGGAGTCATGTTTCCTTGAAATGTGTTTCATAATATCAATAATGCAGTTGCTGCATATTTTCTTGCAAACATATGCATTTTTATTCCGTTGATGTTTATTTAATCTCATCCGTCATTTGCAAAGAAAATAAATAACTAAATAAAACGTTGTCATGTTTGCTAAGAAGGCGGAATATTATGTAAGTAATTATATAATATTTGACATTGTTGATAAAAAAAAAAACATTAAAAAAAAATGAGGTGTATATTCAGTAAGATATTATAAGCACTTTGGATGTATACTCGATACGTACTTAAAATTTAGCGCCAACAGATATAATGCGACCGAGTATGTACGAATCAGAAAACAATCAGTATCATCTGCATATTGTAACACATAATTGTCGCATATCTTCTCATCATAAAGTTTACTGTTAGGAATGAAGAAAGTGGAAGGAAACGGGAGAACGCCGAGAAAATTCATGCGCGTATGGTGTTTGTCCACCACAAAGCTCACTTGGGATCGAACCGAGGATCCCAACCACCAGAGGTGAGCGCTCTACCTCTGAGTCACCGCGGCCCCTTCTGTCTTTCGTGTTTTCCATAATCTCAATATTTTAAGGTAATGTTGACGCCATTATAATTCTAGACTCAGAATTCTTCTTGTTCTCCTGTGTTGTTTTAAATGACTGTAAAATTAAAAAATAATAATAATAAATCATAGCATTGAGAAACCTATGAAACCACCTTCTCATGATGTTTCCTCTCCACTCCAAGCTTCCTGATCCTACATAATTAAATATTGTAGCAGTAGTGAGTTTTCAACGAATATTTATAGTAGTCAAACAAAACAGTAACCTTGGTGTGTGATATAGTCAGTGGTTAATTAAAGGGTGTCAAAGTAAACAAAAAAAACTTAAATTACAAAATATGATGATTTGTATTTTCTGTTACATAATTCAACAATCCAGGTAAAATTATAACCCCTTTCTCCCCACTTCTCCAAAACTATTAGAGAAGGCAGCAGGTCATTAAGAAAGAAATGCTGTTTAAATAATTTGTAGACACATCTGTGTATTTTTTTGCTCGTGTTCCTGACCTTCCTTATAAGTCCTAAGTTGACTCCTCTCGCACTCAACATACTGAAACAAATTTAACTTTTGTCCATGACATCTGACAGATTAATCACAAGGGAATTCACCAACCACATACAGCAAAAGAGATTTTGTATATATATATATATATATATATATATATATATATATATATATATATATATATATATATATATATATAGACACAAATTGACTTTTCTCTTCCTGTTACAGCAACGTAATGAAGCACGCGTGACTGTTGAGTCACGTGTACTTATTATCATGATTCTCAATTGCTTATTACTTTGTTCCCACATTGCTATTTTGATATTCAAGGACTTTTAAAACAATAATACTTGCCTACCTTTGTATGTTTTCTGTAGGTGGGACGCTAAGAGCAAAGTAACAATGTACCAAACTTATCGACTTCAGTTCTTATTATTTAATTGCATACGATTGCTAAAGAAACAATATCTTGTCTTAATGTATGCTATTATACCGATATTAAACAAAGATTTAGTTTAAAATAGTGCTACAAAGTTTAAAACTTATGATTAAAGAACGGAGAGAGAAGTATCAAGAATGGTCCAAACCAATAATTCAGACAGCCCCCCCTCCTGTGGGGGTGTCACCCTCTAAATTATCGACCCCCCCCACTTTTACAATTTTTGAAGTAAAAAATTGATAGAAAACGTGCAAAACTCCATTTACAATTTTGACTTTACACCACCCAACTGAAAATCCTGGCGGAAACCCTGATCTAAACTTTACTGTAAAGCATTAAATAAAAGGTACAGTACACTCCCGATTATCCGCGGAATTGGGTGGCACGGGTACCGCGGATAACCGCAAAAAGGCTAAAAATGAGGAGCAAATAGGATAAAAAATTATTCTAGCTTAAATACTTATTGTACTGTACAGTACATAAAACGTAATACGAACTGTGAAAATATATACAGTACAGTAAAAATATTTGTATTGTAATGTACAGTACTAAAGAATGTCAAAACAATTACAAAAAAGTGTATGTACTTACGATGAAACCAAGGTACAAGGGTGTAAGCTAATTTATACATAAATTAAACAGTACCGTACTGTACTGTACAAAAAATAAAACAAATCAACACAGTTCTTTAAATTTACAGTGTTTTTTTTTAAAAAATCAGTAATTTGTTTTTATTTCTTGCCGAGAAAGCAATTTTTCTTGATTCTTGACTGCGCTTTTCTTTGCATCAGTTTTTCAGCCAACTGTGCGTCGCCATCTTGCTCCTCTAAATATTGTAGCAGTCCGTCCGTCGACGTATTACAAAGCCATTTCGTGTGTTAAGATAAAGATAAAATTAATTGTATGGGTGGTAACAGCACCCGTTTCGTGTGTTATCCGCATCTGCTTGAATTATTTGCAATCTCTGTCGTAAAGAATAAATACAGTATTGCTAAGTAAGATACGGATAATCGGGAATATACTGTAACTGAATACCTTCCACTAACAAGAAATACAGTAGATAGATAGCATGTGCTTTTCACAAGGGACAATAAAAAGAAGTAAAAATGGATTGGCACTGAAAACGTTTTTGTTGTACTAAAATCGTTTGTTGCTGTTGTTGATGAAAATTCCGTTTTTCAATTCTTTAAATCAAAATTCGGTTTCTGTTCAAAGCCAATTTATGACAGTTTTTTAAAGAATATCAAACCACTTTACGTTTAAACCTTTAAAAAAAGCGTTGGTTGCATTTCTGTTCAAATTGTAGTCTTTACTACTACTTTATTTGAAATTTTCAAGAGAAAAAACATAAATTCTTATTTTGAACTAAAAACCGAAAACAGGTTGTGAATAATAATCGCGGGAATCCGATTTTCAAAGAAAACCTAATGGTGTTTCAAATTTTGTATTATTGTTTTCCAGTTTTTGAAAATGAAAGCAATAAAAAAAAAAAAAGAACCGTTTCAACTATCCCTACTTTATAAGGATGGCCAGTAATTCTCGATTTTGATCTCTGTGGTCCAGGGTTTCCCCACTGATAGCGTGTAAATTGTCTCTTGTTGATGTAGTATCATGAGCAAAATTGGAAAGTTATTTTGATTGAGAAGGAAACGATCTCAAAGACCAGACAAACAAACACAAGGACAGAATTCGATGCAATTGTAACTGCGGAGAATGAGTGAGTAGTCTCTAGTCTGTGTTTATAATATTTGATTTTTGGATTTCTCATACTATATATATTATCCAATCTATAATTTGCATATAAGCTACCTTGTTAATAATAACACACCATGCATCAAAATGCCACAAAGCCAGAATTCATATGTTTACTCTAGTCTCTAGTGCGATATTAAGCACCAAACTTTTAGTGTCTCCGTTTGACCCCGCAGCAACGGGCGGGCCTATGAGATAGTAGTTTATAATCAAAGATATGAAAGTGAGAAAAGTAGTGTCGCTTCGGTCGGATTGTTAACACAAATTGCAAAGATGTTCCGTAATTAGACCGAAATGGTAAATATAAATATTTGGTCGTGTATGAGTATGACAGTGTGTGTGGTGGTGGGAACGGGAGGGAGGCTACTTACAAAATGTGTGTTGCACAATAGACCAGTTATTGGGTACAAAAATCAACAATGCATAGCAAATTTAGTTTTTTACTTCAATTTAGTCCACAAACTTTTATTTTGCGAGTTGTTTTGTTAAAATAAAACAAACTGTTTCGCAAAAACTATTTATTAGTGTTCTTTCTTATTGAGCTGAGAGAGAGCGCTGCTCTTATAATTATGTTAACTTTAAACTTCTTTGAAATAAAATTCCTTCTGGAACGATTATCACAAAGTTTTGCACAGTAGTAGTTGTTGTACTGGAGGAAGTTTATAATGTTTGGGTTTGACGAGAAGCTGTATGGTTTACATGGTAACGGGACTTTATGGAAGACACATTTTCACGAATTATATAAAAACGAGTGGACATATTCCTTCGAAAATTAGTATTCTGATAAAGTGGACAACCCTCCATCATTTAGCTACACCAGAAGTTTTATAGCTTATTGCCGTTTGTATGGATAACGTGAGTTGTGACTCCATTGTTTCGCGCCTCACGTGGGAACGGTTAGACCAATTTGCTTCGAAAATAGACCTCAACCTTTAAGACTTAAAATACATTGAAATGTTAAACAATTTACTTTTACTACAGTAACCGAACAGAATTTTTAAATAGATATTTGAGCATTACATGGGAATAATTTATTCAATTGGAACCAAACTTCACCGTAGAGAGGTGCTCATACGGCTTTAACCGTGTTAATAACAATGTTAAAACATTTTGCGTTTCCGTGGTAACGAGAATCACTTATCACACCCATCTTAGAGCATTACATCAGGAACCGATTCCAGCCAAGCTTGGACCTCTAATGTAGAATAATATTCTGAAGGTTGCAACAATAATAAACATTTACTGTTTCCATGGTAACAATGCTCAATTATTAATAAATATATTCGAGCATGACGAAGGATTGATTAAATCGAATGCATCAAATCTTAACAAACAAATGCAGGGGAATACCCTTAAGGCTTCAATCACAATTTACTATTTCCACCGTAACAAGGCTTAATTTAGTATCTAAAACATTGCACTAAAGTACTCACAGTCTAAGAACCGGTAATATCAACCACTCAGTCATCTCAATTTTGTAGACAGTGTAAAAGATGAATGAGTCGTAGCAGAGCTGAAACCGAGTCACTTTTGGTGACCCTGTGACCTTGTCTGACCCTAACATAGGTAACCAGACTGATCCGAATATAGGTCACCCGGCGACCCGGTCCGAAAGTTGACCCGAATGAGCTGGTCTGGGAAACATGATTAACTTCGGTTTTTGGCGTCGTATTTTTTCGTGTTACAGGATTAATGTCTGGTCTTGGTCACCCCTGACAGAAACACTATTCAAACGCAGGGAAATAATTGAAAACTCTGTTTTGTTCTCGGGGTTACCAGGTCTAAATCGGGTCAGAAACCTAGACCCGGTGACCCTGTCCTAAACTTGACTCGGTGATCCGTTTCAATTCTGGCTAGTTTATTTATTTGTGTACGTAAGTTTTTTTCATCTGATCTGTCTCACTTTACAAAATAACAATGAAGTACATTGTGAGTGAACGTGGGGGTACTCTCTACAAGTGAAAAAAAAGAGACGTCAAGTGTTAGCGTCTGACAACCAGAATTTGAATTAAATACCTCAACCAGTCACATGTTTTATAATACATGTGTACACGTGCAAATATAAGAACGGAAGATCGGCTCGAATACACGTGTGCAAGCAAAATAAGTATTGCTTAGCGAAGTGAGATTTGTATACAACCTTGTCACACAAAAGTTTCTGAGATTGACAGTCACCCACCTACCCAACTCCGTACAACAAAACATGAACATAACGACGTTCGCCTTTGATGTACTGTATTTAGAAACAAATACCAAGTTACACGGTACACGCGTGTATTCAAGTACGATAGAAGTGTGTACCCATCTTGAAAACATGTACCTTTCGGTACTTGTGTACACATACAGTTACAGCAAGTGATATATCTACATCAAAATTGATATACCAGTTGAACTGTGGTTCCATCTGCAGATTTAGAGAAACACGCTTTTATTATTTTTTTAAAAAGAATACTAAAAGTAGAAAATAATTTTTGAGCTAAGATTTATACACCTTAAAAGCCTGGTAATGAAAAGTTAATTAGTATGGAAAGTTAACAAAAGGCACTCGTTATGGCAATAAAAAAGCGGTAACTAGTTTATTTCTTCGTTGTTCTAATACTGTGTTTACTTATCACAGGATGACGCTTTTTTTTTCTTAAATGTTTTAATTGAAACTTGTAATTATCTCCTTCACAGCATCTGCCGGGCAGGCCGTCACATCTGGAGCTGAAACGAGTCACCAGGTCAATTGGGTCGAGATTTGGATCGGGTTTATGCTTAGGACCTGGCCTGACCTGGTGACTTGATTTCGACCCGGTAACACGGAGGATAAAACAGAGTTTTTAATTATTTCGTTGAGTTTGAAGAATGTTTCTTTCAGGGGTGATCGAGACCGGAGATGTTACCCCAGGGAACGAAAAAATAAGACGCTGAAATTTCCAAGTTCATTCTAGTTCCCAGACCGGGTCAAATCGGTTTAGGTTTAGGACCGGATCACCTGCTCTGGTAACATCACATCATATAATTTCTCTATCCACAGAAGACAGAATGTTGAGGTAGAAAACTAGAAACTAGGGATGGCCTAACGGATTTGGATTCGCCAAGATCCTATACAGTTCATCTATCCTTACTACAGATCCTTGCTTTTATTCCAGGTACTGTATCGGCATTGATTTACCGTGACTGAGAGGAAAAAAATAAAACATAAGTACAGGTGACTATTATGGAATTCAAATCTTGTCATCCCGTTTACAAGAGGAACACGTTTCATTTAAGCAATGGCTTCATTCAGTTCGCTCAAAACAATTAAACAAGACAGTAACTTGAATTTAAATTTCGGGAATGAGAAAACGAAAAACAATGACAAGGCATTTAAATAAATGTTCAGAATATTTATTTTAAACGTCCTAAATCGAAGGAGGAAAATGCTCACACAGTTGTTGATTGTAAACCATCTTATGGTTTCGTAAATACTTGTGGAGTGTGAGATGTACAGTTCGGAAACGTACAGAATAGTGAGTTACGTAAGCTTTCGGCGTCGATGGTAGCAGGGACGCCTTCTTCACCTGTTCAAATGGTGACGGGAAGAAAGATGTTTCGTTATGTAATAACTAGAGAGGGAAGAGGAAATACGAAGTATAGGGATAATTTGTAGCTAAATCTCTTCCAGCGCAGTTTGCATGTTACACCCAATCGATTTAATTAAAAAGGTCGTGAAAATGTACATAACAAAAGACCACCTCATCTCTAAGGAAAGTTATACAAAGGAAAAAGATGTTTTGTTTTTCTCATAAAACCCTCCTCATTTTGTTTTTCTTTCAAAACACAAATAATTCAGCCGGCAAATCTTCATTTACGTATAAAGCACACTAACGTTTCTCAATAAAAACCGACATTTAAAATAAAGAAATTGTTTCTTAATGCACTTACTACTTTGTCGCGTACATATTACGTTTATCCCTAATATATGCCTATTAAGTTCCATCTGAATGCAACGAACAATTAAAATACAATATGTGAAATTCTTCTGTCCATAACTTTTCGTCATGAATAAAAACTATTTTGATAGCTAACTTTAAGGCAATTGTGGATGGAGTTTGCTTATTGCTTTCTTAATTTATTTCCTTACCTGAATAAATTAGAATATGTTCTCATCTCTGTAAAATAGTATGTTCAGCTACCAATCAGAAATCAATTTTACAATGAAAGCTTTGACTATACTGCCGCCTGTCAGTGCGATGTTGGATCTGAGTGACTCTACAATACAAATCTTGTTTGCAACTATGCATAGCTGATAGCTTATGCACACAAATTAACACAATCATATGTACAAAATATAAATTGTTGATCTCACTTGGCACTTGAATTAAGGGTGTTATGTTAAACTGTATAACTAGCTTCTCTACGTATTTCGCAATCAGACTATATTTGTTACTTCACTTATGCTGAAAAATTAACAATAATAGTGAATTCCAGGAAAGTGTTCACTACACAAAGTTATTAATCAAT
Source organism: Lepisma saccharinum (assembly GCA_022664845.1). Taxonomy (NCBI): domain Eukaryota; kingdom Metazoa; phylum Arthropoda; class Insecta; order Zygentoma; family Lepismatidae; genus Lepisma; species Lepisma saccharinum. The sequence continues at coordinate 20,304 of JAGDQP010018382.1, read as the reverse complement.
GGACACAATTCTATAACTCTTCAAGAATATCCGAGACGTAGGTCATGTAGTACTTGTAACCTACAGCATGCCTTTGGGGGGATAACAATAGAAATCTGCAACGAAAAAAAAAAAACATACAAGATGCCTTAAAGGCCGCATGGATACCGAAAATGCCGATTAATTAAAAGTAACAAACTCAACTTAAACGAAAACCCCTGGCTCCAATCCATACTATTTATTACATTCAACTCCCGCATTTTCATCCATCACCATATACACATTTTCTATGATTTTACAAACTTATCATCAAAAATCTCCAGTTTCGTAAAAAAAAAATCCAACAACAGATCCAATTCAATTCTTATTAGAACAAAGACGTTCTTGAATTACAATTCTTTATCAGATAACACCAAATCAGTTAAATATCAAACGCAGTTTTCAATAAGCACATCAATCATTCGCTTCAATATGACCTTGGAAAAACTTTAAATTCCCGGAAAACAAGAAGGCGTTTCAGAACTAATACCTCTTGTATCAACAATCAATTAGGTATGACCCCGTTGAAAAATATTAACATTAAAGCAGGGTGGGGGTGGACTTCCAAAGTGAATTTTTCCAAGATTTATCAGAAAATTCTTATTTTAATTACTATAATTTAAAGAAATTCTCAGATTATAATTTATTTACTTCCTGGTGAATTAGACCATCTCCCAAATAATCATTCAAAGTAGTATTTAGCTGTGGAAACGTTTACGCCACACTTTATAGTCGAACGTTAAAGTCAAAAATAATAAATGAAAATTTTAAAGTCCAACGTGACTTTCTCACAATTAAGTATTAAATGCAATTTTTAGCTTCCTCTAGCAAACTGTAATTTAATTAGAATCCTTTCTATTAACCAAAGAAACTTTCTTATTTGTATTATTTACTCCTTGCCAAAAATTTCGCTTCAAGACATCAAAATTATATTTTTAATCTTCAATTTAGGAACGAACCCGACTTTGGATAACCTCTACTGTTTAAACACACTACACCAGTAACTACCATACGCACATCAATCAATTCAGTCCAATCTTACGCGTAACTCAACACAATAAGCTAACTCCACATTCAAAATTCCTTTAAAAAAACACTATTTCACAATTACACTCCAACAGCCATATATGTGACCAAACACTACAACAGAATCTGAATTCTATATATACATGCATATCCAGTCGAGTCGTTCCTCGGAACCTGAATGGCCCGAATTTCGATCTATAGTTCGGAAATCAGTATTGGACCAACCCGCTATCACTCGCTCAAAACTCTTTTAACCTTCGAAAAACCTTGATAAAACCGATTTAGCAATGCACGACATTTCCCAGAAACCACTACTTTACACACACCAACCAACGATCTCAAAACTACTGACAAGGAACCAAAACAATATATCAATTTGAAAATTCCATCACTCACACCATGTTCCCAATTTACAACCAATACTCAACCTGTTTACAAAAATGCCAGTTACCAACTATTCACGCAATCAAAAACTAATCGAATTCAATACTTGGAATCACTCAAAGCAATTGAAATAAAATCCATATGACCAAAAGCAACTCAGATCTAACCTGATCTTTCGTGTCTATGCTGAAAATTCTAAACGCCACCCGTCAACTCAGGAGCAATGATCAACACCGAAATCCAAAATCAATTACAACACAGACATTCTGAAAAGAAACCTTTCTATCCGTTCCAAACAGACGCGAAAAGCTGAAACTGAGAACCTACCCTAACCTGACTTTAAATCCGAACTCTACAGCACTCACACATTCTATCTAATTAACATTCCAATTGCTGTCAGAATAGAAAGAAAAAAATCAATTCCCAATATGAAAAATACAACTGCACTTCAAGCCTAGTCACCGTCCTTGTACCGGCTTTGGACCTCCAGCGGAACCAAAGATCATTGAATAATTATAAGCCCTTTTTTAAAAATATATATTTTACTCCGCGTTTGTAGCTAATTAACGATTTTACATTGATTTACTGAATTGGCTAATGAAAATTAGAACCACTCTTTGCACTATTTAAAACATTAAGCCAACCCGCATTTTACTCAAAATTTAGCTGAAAACCAAGACATTAATTTTACTTCCTAAATTTACCTTAATTTAGTAGCAATATTCCAGATTTGTTATCAATCTCACTAATTGATTTACTTTTTAGCCTAAATACAAAAGAAAACTTCCTTGTTATCCGAGTATATTAATCCTGAAACTACGTTTTTACTTAACCGACATTTTCTAAAAGGGTAAGAAACCATTCTCATGGTTCCTGCCACTACCATTACCACAGACATTATATAAATTTGAAAGGTATTTAATGAACTGAAAATATACATTGTGATATTAGATTAACAACAGTGACATAACATTTTTAAAACAATCAATAAACGCAAGTGTATTAACATAAGAACACCTTCAGTATCTCATGAATGCTGCTAGGCATTGTTGGAGACTTAAGGATGGTGTGAACATCCACTACACAATAAGTACCATTATTATAAGTTATGAACTCGGATTTAAAATTTTCTCCACTACATGCGTAATGGCGCCAGCGTCGATCAATGTTTTAAATCCTACTAGATTTTAATCTCACAAATATTTCAAATTAGAGAGAGCAAAAGAACATGAAAAATATTACATGTTGGAGCGAGATTCAAGCTGATCGCTGGACACTTATCATGTAGTATGCGGCAGATGATAAGTTTGTGTACGATTCTGCTGATGATATGCTGGAGTATGATTCTGCCGCATACTACATTATGTATGACGTACTCACCCCTCTTATACGTATACATCATGTTGTATATAGGAGTATGGCATACATCATAGATAGATAGATAAAAGGAGTTTAAGGGTGACGGCACACATCATATAGTATGTGGCAAATGATCAACAGATACGAGAGAGGGGAGAGATTCAACGAAAAGTATGTGTTTCGGTGGTGTTGTGTCATAATGTTAAGCGAGGGAGAATCATAAGTGGCCAAACCCAGACCCGGAAGTTTCATACCCCCACAAAGTCTTATTTCTTGAGTCTGCTGTTGTTTCCAGCAAGATGTAAATGTGTCTGCACACTAAAGCACAGAACATAATGAAAATTTCAATAACAAGACCGTACTGCCAAACGGAACAGGCAGAGTACAACAGAGGACCAAATCAGAGAACTTCAAACTGACACAGGGACCACGGTTTCCAGACATATCGTGTATAGATGATTGAGTGAGCAAGATGTATGACATACGACTTGCAAGATGAATGACAACTGGAACTCATCGACGGGTTCGTAGAGGGTGATGGAGAGAATCGTGTTATGCCGTCCCACACTAACATACTCCAACATGAAATACGTAGCACTCGATCTTATTGGAAGAGCTGTACGCTGGCCATTTGAAGACACGGCGTGAATCACTTCCCAGTCTACCTGAATTTGTCCGCAGTCAAAACACAGGCCCATTGGTCAGCTGTTCATGCACGAAGTTCCCTGAACAAGATTGTATAAATTCTTCGATTCTTCGAGTTAACAGCATGCATTAGCAAGTGAAACGTCTTTGGCGAAGTCTGATGATCTACTTTGCCTGTGCTGCCTGACACAGTGAATAAAAGCAGTTAGGATATTGTAATCCCCGTACATTCTGTGCTGTACGTATTGTCGAGACACATTTCCACCCTCTTTGAAACACCGCCAAACTAGAGAAACAACCCTTTGTGGGACATGAAAGTCCTGAAATACTATTATCCTGGTTTGTCCAGCTGCGCAACCTTAATGATTTTGCCCCGCACAACCTCATAAAAAATAATTCGCTCAGTCATAATCATTTTATATGCCTCACTGTCGTAGTTGGATTGATCACATGCTTCGCGTGTTACGTGACATGTCTTCATGCTCCTGAGTCCTGATACCGCCATCGGTCTGGTGTGGCAACAAGTGATTATTGGGTATTTCTAAAGTAGTATGGAGACATTTTCATGAGGAATAACTTCTTGTAGCACAACTTTTTTTGTAATTCATAATTATTTCAAAGTTTTTAGTGTGAGTGTATTTCTTGATTTGCCACGATAATATTGTGTCATTTGCTTAGGCACAAAACTATCATATCTCTATTTAGAAATGTACGCATGTGTAGATGTGTTTTCGCTTGACTATGCTGTTATATATTACTAGAACACTTACAATTACGAAATATATTTGTGTGTATCTGTGTTTGAGTGCATCAAGCATTTCATCTTTCGAAAGTGGTATAGTAAGCACAAATAACTTGCACATTCGTTGTTTTTTTATTTTCAACGGTGAAAGACAAAACAATAAACATACACTAGTGAACGAGCGAGAGAGATAGAAAGATTTGGACTCAATAACGTGCATATACTCAGGCACGCACTGATGTATATGCACTGCACATCGTATATGTTTACGTGCAGAATAAAAAGCAGAGAAAGATTCTGCTGATACAATGTAAACGTACAGATTTTGTTCTGTTTGCACAATCACATTTACATACAAATATACTTCATTACTTCTCTCTCTCTCTCTCTTTCCTTTCTTACCAATTCTTGCTTTCTTGCTAATAATGTGACACTACGTAATTGAGCATCGTGCATTAACAAATGTAAGATAAATACTGATCGACCAAGAATTGCTAAGAATACTTCGAGCGCACATTGTACGGTTTAGTTTTCAGATTTCTACTTTATGGTTATCCACAACTGTTCAGTATACTCAACCACCCTAATACTTTGTGAGAAGACAGAGTAATGTACTAGGACTACAAATATGTAGGTATCTCATTTTCGCAGATTTTGATGGATACGCTGTTTTGCTCTGTCTTTCAATTCCAAAATTTAATGTGTTCAAGTTTTTTTTTTTTTTTTTTTTAAGAATATGGTCATAAATAAAAAAAAAGTGAAATCGAAGATCGAAACAGAGGAAAAGAAAAGCTCCTTTGAAGACATTTCGGAACATGGGTAGTTCAGCTACTCATCACAAATATGTAATATTTCGAGAAAGTTGCATCCAATACAAAAATGTGACAAAAGTTTGTGATTGGACAATCAATGCAGCTTAGATTGGACTTTTTACGCTTGTCTATTGGGCTATGTGAAAATTCCTTGAGGATGAAATTCTTCCATAGTAAAACCGCTTTCTATGCGACACTCCTTGTTCAGATTCATATGTGTTGGGTACTTAAGCGTAACAGCCCATTGCATATACGATTTATTTCAGGAGCGTTTCAATGTTCTGTTTATGTTTCAGGAAATCGGGTTTCAAGGGAGACTGTAAGAGTAACGTAACTGTAAGGTTGACAACATTTTCTAGGTTTCAAATAGGCATCAGAGATATTGATTTTACAACGTTCCAATCAATTCTTGCGCCTGTGGTACGAATTACAAAGATCGCCATATTTGATGAATACTAGTAGCTTGCACGCAAAAATTGAGATCGTAACCAAACTTTGTAGTCACAAACTCTGTATATTAATGTAGTAAAACCTATATGAATTCTTTTTCTAGAATCCTCATCCAATAGGAAGAACGTAAATGGTAATTAATGATTGAGGTCTCATTTGAGGAGAGCAGTAGAAAAATTATTGTGACCATTCTTTCGCAGAGCTGTCGTGACGTAACTGGAAAAGCGTTAGCTTACCATGCAAAAGGCCCATAGTTCGAATCGTGGTCATGGTAGAATATTTTTTAATAATGTTTCTGCAGTACATATGCAAATGTTATGTTTCGTAATATGCTCTTGACATGTACAGTGATTGGTTAATGACCTCTAATCTGTAGTAGATTTACAGCTCTAACATAATGAAAACAATGGGTTAAGTCCGACTATTGATGTACTTGTATATCTACTTTTAATCAGTGGTGGTTAACTTTGCCACCGTAACATTATTGCAATATCACCGTAACATGTAATGTAATTGTGACAAAGATGGACATTTCGTCGTCCCTGAAACATATATAAAACATTCCAGAAAGAAACTGAAATATTGATATAAATGTTACCAATGTTGCAGAGTTACCTATATGAAACGTTTCTGAGACCATCATGTGTCGTTAGATTGTTATTTGCTAAGTCTACACGTCATCCGTCATTATTTGTCGAGACATTGTCCCATTTGTGACGCTTTCGACCATATTTGGATATATCTCTAGCTCCGAAAATATGCAAGTTCCAGAATTTCTTGAACGGAACTTTTTCTTCTAGTTTCGGTTTAAGCACACTCTTCAACTTGTGACCATTACCTTTTTAAATATCCTGCATATATTTTTTTTGCTAATGATATTTTATGTATATATGTCTACTTCTGTAACTTTTAAACCTTTCGGGCTTTTACTCTGACTTTATTTTTTACTAAGTATCACCTAATCAGATATATACATTAATGGTGTTATTTTTTAACAGTTTATACTGATTTCGTTGTACTTAACAGTTTAACTTAATTATTCATAAATTTCTATATTCATTCAACATATTACTCTTGTGATAGTTAAATAATTTTCAATTGCTTTTTAAATGTCTTTAAAAAAAAAAAAAAAAGAGAAGAGAATACTGTGTAAATAATGTATGTTGCAGCAAAAAGAGAATGAGAACAAAACTAACTCGTAGAAGTAATATCATTTAAACTTCCCTGAATGTTGTATACACTGCTGTGTATTCTGAGTAAAATGACACAACACAACACATGACAAATTTAGGCCTATAGCGCAAAAGAGCAATAATATCGAATGTCAGCAGGCTATATATTTTCCTGTTATAGTTGGTTCAATACCGAATGTGAGACAGATCAACCAATGTATATCATTATTATTATTAACAAAAAATCTATCCTCGAATAAGCGGATTTGAAAAGAAAACGGACCATGGTTACAATCAGAAAACAGCAATGATTGAAGCCTTACGGTAAGATTAGCATCCACGTGATAAAAGTAACGTACCAAGTTTAGATGCACGTAACGACACCATTTATTCACTGGTCGAGAATCGAAGCTTGGTCAATCAATGTCGAGGAAAGAGGGTTGAGAAAACATATTTTTACTCGATTATTATAATTTATTCCTTACAAAAGGACATTTCTTTCCATATAGCTACAACTCTCTCAATTTCTCTCAACGACTGGCAACTACGCCTCCACTCGATTTTAAGATAATTGAGCGTCTTCTCTTGAAGAAATTTTTGAAGGAGGAACGACAAGCAATAATAAAATACTCATCGAATGATCTAACCCACAATTTCAATGTACGCGATTGAGATGAGAAATTTGGGACCTTGAACTATGACGTCATACTTTGCTGGTTTTTACCATTTCCCGCCTTAATGAAGCTGTTTGAAAATCCAAAGTAATTCATTTGATGGGTGTTAATGAGAGTTAGCTGAGCACACTTAAAAGTTTTAATATTGGTCTTTATTTTCCTGCTAATTAAAAAAAAATATATGGGGATGACTGCCAAGGGTTTTTAATTTTCACTTCAACTCGGCTTCCCTCTTGGCTTGCCTCTACAAATTATTATTATTATTTTAATCTAGTAATCAGCGCTGATTGTTTATCATTGTGTTTGTCTACTCGCTCAACATTATCACCCGTATAATCTTTTATTGGAAGTGAAAGACAAAATATTTTAAATGTTTACTTCCAAGAAGACTTTCAATCACCTAGTCGCGACAGTATCGCCGATAGAATATCAAACTAAATACAGGTTTTTAATTTCCACACGTCTGTAATGTCTATGTAAGATAAAAAATACAAAAGAAATCAGAATATCGGTGTCAATTTATCTTATGAGTATAGAATTTGTGAAGAACCAGTAAAATTTCGATTAGGTTGTTGAATCAGAAAATTATCTAGAAAAAATCAAGGTTGGCGGTCTCAAAATTATTCGAATAACAACATCATCTAGATTTTAATATACAATAATCTTACTATTGCAACACGAAATTTGATGCTTTATTCATTACCTTAGTATCTACTAAATTCAAATCCTTATACATTAAGGCATTCTGGCCCGTTTGACCTAATCCCGTTTCGCCTAACGCTATATTTCCTGTTTATATCAACATGTCAATCTTATCTCGGTTTTCGGCCCGTTTCGTCGAATGTTTTTTACAAGGGATTTTCATAGATGAGGGATATTTTAGAAATTCCGTGCGTACGAAGGGAAGCTACGAAGAAATCTGTATTTGGTAACTGAAATATGAAACTATGTCATTTATGAAAATTCGTGACTGCTCGATTTCTAGAATACCCGAAAAATGCACATTTAATAAGCAGAAATATGGTGTAGGTTTATATTTTCTATTACAGTGTAAAAGATACGAAAAAAGAAACTATATGGTATGAAAAGGTGTAGGTTTATAATTTTTATTTCAGTGTAAAAGATACAAAAAAAAATGTATGGACTAACTCATTGTGTTCAACAACTTATAATTTTCAACATGTACCTCTCAAATTCATTGCAAAATACAGCATTTAAGATTCTAAACGCAAGACATATGCTACAGCATCGACGTACTCTATAAGTTCAATGAGTCCATTTCTCAGTCTGTCTTTTAAAGTTGAAATACGGTCGTCAACTCGCTTGTATTTTAACTTTTGCGGTTTTGGTTGATGTCCAACCTCAAGAAATTTCATTATATTTTCTCTTTCCTCTTGTTTCACTACTAACAAAAACGAGAATATATTGGGGTATATTCCGACTGCAGCTTCCTATTGTATTTGGAATGCCAACCTTCAACAATATTCGTTGTCCTTCCGTCGTCAATATTGTAGTGGTTCCATAAAGTACTGTTGAAAACAATATAAATCACAAAAAAGAGAAATTAGTGCACAGCTAAAATATTAAGGCAGCATACTTGGAAAGAAAACATGTTAGTACTTCAGAATGAATTTTTATGAAATTTTTATGTTGTCTTCTTTCAACCACAAAACACGTTAGTACCTCTTTCAATTTCATATTGTCTTCTTTCAATACACAAATCTTTAAAAATAAAAATAAAAAATAATAGGGAATAAAAAATAAAAGAGATTAAGGCACAACTAAAATAAACAGTACTAACCTTGCGTTACTATTCATAACATTGACTGAAATACTTACTAGCAATTCTTAACATGAATAAACTATATAAATATATATAAATAATAATTAAAAGTCACGTATTTTAATCAATTCAAAACTTAATTGGTAAAACTTACGGCGGAAATGTCGCATTGATCTAGTCAATCCATGTTTCGACCAGATAATCATGGAAAGCATCTCGGTTCGGTACGTGTGGTGCATTGTCTTGGAGATCCAGGAAGACATCACCAATATTCCCCAAAGGAATTAAAGGGAGAGCTGCAGCCCGACGAACCCACTTCCTAACCTGCTCATCTTCCCGGATTCTTGGCCACTCTTTCCTTCATTTGGTCCACTAAACGTCTATCCTTGCGTCTTCAGTTTAATGTGAAAGCATACTAGATCTTGATATGAACTCCTCCTGAACACAAACAATTGTTGCTTTACATCCCTGCACAGACTTCTCATACATGACTTTTCTTCAATGCGTCTATGTATTCGATATAAGTATCCATCGTAGATTATCACCTTCCCACCACGCCGAGAGTTTAATTCTGACTGACGTACCGGGACCTCCATTTTAAAGCTCCTGATACAGGTATTCTAGAAATCGAGCAGTCACGATTTTTCATAAATCACGTGGTTTCATAATTTAGTTATCAAATACAGTTTTCTTCGTAGCTTCCTATTACCCAGGGAATTTCTAAAATATCCCTCATCTATGAAAATCCCTTGTAGAAAACATTCGGCGAAACGGGATTAGGTCAAACGGGAAATCCCGTTTGGCCGAAAACCGAGATAAAATTGACATGTTGATAAAAGCAGGAAATATAACGTTAGCTGAAACGGGATTGGGCCAAACGGGAGGACATCCATTAACGTGATCATATTTTTTCAAGTGACTCCGGGGAGAATCGGGATAGTTCCACTTCTTTCTTGTTCCAACAGTATAATTCGTTACCTTCCTTTTCTTTTTCCTCTCCACTACATGAAAGATTACTCCATTGTTAATACTCCTTGCCCATACCCTTTGAATTTGGAGTTACGAAATGACAAGCAGTTAAATCAAGGAGAAAATTCCTGAAAATAAAGAAAGTACATTTCAAGGATTTAACGAAAATGTAGGACCTCTGGAAAGAGTACATGTGGTAGCCCCAGACAGAAGTCGTTTTCGAATGTTCCTTTCTAAATGAAACAATAAAAAAAATCGTATCATATTTATTCTTCAAAGCGGGAAGAAAGCGAGGAAGAAAAATAGCCGGGGATAAATGCCTTAATCCCGGGAAACTCCCCGAATTTTTGTTCAAATAATTGGCAGTAATGATATATTTCATTAGTTGTATGAAAGTGATCGGATATAACAGATAAGAACAAAGAGATGTCTGAAATTTTAATGAACCGATATCCCTGAAAAGAATAACCGGCCAGTGAGGGTACGTTGATTGAATACAATGGTTCCGTGACTATTATTAAAGCAAAAACTGTAGGTCCCGTTCTTAGAAAATCACAAGATTGTTCAGGACGTTACTAACCATACAAACGAAAACACGGTTAATTATTTTTCTCTTATGAACAACGTTTGATCATTATCCTTCTCTGTCATGTGGATAGACTTTGACTTCTTTAGGGTAAAGCAATGCACAGTTTCTTATCTTTGAATATAACAATCTCTCTCTAGCAGTTGTGTGATTCATCTTTATTTGCCATACACTTCTCCGATTTGAAAATGGGGAAGGCTTAAATAAATATTTGATAAACAAGTGTTACAACTAATCAATATCGCAAGTCTATATTTTATTTAAATCTTGGAATTGATTGAAGGATTTTACAATAACAAGTAAATTAAATGAATTTTAAGTTAAAATTAATACACCATGAACCTAGTTGCCCCGCGAGGGATTGCAAGAAGAAACAATTGATATCCCATAGATTTTTCTAAGTACAAACACTTTAAATGTTTTATATTGTAACGAGAATGGAATATGAAAACCACGTTTTATTTATCATTAATAAAGCTGTTAGTAAGTGGTTTATTTGACCTGTACGCCCCGAGAGAGTAGTTTTTGCCACATTGTTGTTTCACCCCATATTTATTTTTTAGCGCCCCCCGTATAAACGCCCGTAAATAGAGGAAGATTTACAGATTGTCGTGTCTGACTGTCCGTCCCGCCTAAATCTCAGCAAGTACAAGTCAGAGATGAGTCGTACATCGTTGGATTCCTCATAAACTGAAAGAGTGGGGAAAATTATGACTTTGACTCTGAAACAGGCAGCTCCTTTTCAGTCAATTAACGTTCTCCATTTGCTCCCCACCTTTCCCTAGATCTCAGTAAGTACAAGACAAACAGAGATAAGACAAATATGGTTAGATTCCTCGTGGTCTGAAAGAGTGCAGAAGACTATCAATTTGACTTTTTTGACTCTTAAAGGAATATTTTATTTTATACGGGGGCGCTTTGGTTTCGTCTATAAAATCATTACTGAACTTGTTATTTACGTAATTTACATTTCTGAACTTAACCAGCATACATAGCGAAAACTTCGGACTTCCTAACACTCTTAGCGTTTGCTGGGTCTCCAGTCTCTTACAGGATTCACTAATGATTTGCTTAGGCAATTAGTTACACTATAAGATAAAATGAATTTTATGGCCGGTAACAGCAGCAATTTTTTTACAATAATTGTCTGGTATGCTAAGATAACAACAGTTTATATAATTTGTGTGAAAAACTATTTACTTTGTATATAAAAAATATTATCCCTAGAAAACGTAAGTTGTTTTTGTCGTAATTTGCATATAAAGTAGGGAAATCTGAGAGGAAATTAAGGTCTTTTCTAAAATAAAAAGATTAATAAAAAAAAACATTCCTAAGCATGGAGAATATATTTGAAGCCAACGCGTGTACACCTTTCAATTTCTTTCTATGTTTTTTCTCTTTCCTTTATTTTTTCTTTTCTTGTAAGAAAATTTGAAGGAAAATTCACAAGTTTAGCGTATTAAGACAGAAGAAACAATAACTTTAATGTTGATAAAATTAGAGATAACCTTTTCGACACAACCTCTCTGTAAATTTGCATCGTGGTTGATGCCATTCGTCATTTTTGAACTTTGATATTTACTTATTTTATATGTGAAAGCTATGATATATAATTAATGAACAAGGAAGATGCTATACGGAAGTGTGAAGGTTTTATAATTGTCAAAAAAATCCAAGTTAGGTAACAGTTGCGACGAATGAAGAGTAACTTAGCTTCTCCATTATTTATTTATTATTTTTAGTATGAGAAAGCAAGCAAGCAACTAGGATTTTATGCAGAGTTATGTCTGTGTTTAAACCTTAGAATACTGGTACCGGTATCTGAACAAACGTATAATTATGCCTTTATGAACGCAAAAAAACTGTAAAATCGACGTAGATTCTTTTTATTTTATTTTTAAATCCCATTTTTCTGACTTATTACACCAAATTTCGATTTTTGTTCAAAGCCCAGTTATTTATCTTTTGCTATCAAACTATGGTTTGTTTTCATAGTCTATTTTATCAAACTTTGATTTTTGTTCAACGTGTTTTCATCTCTCCCCCCCCCCTACGGATTTATTATTATTACATTCTATTCTTTAGTTCACAATGGTTCGTGGTGTCCTCAAATATTGCAACGTTAATTTATCCCATTTCCTGACGTCATACAATGATGAAATTTTGCACAACGACGTAAGTCGGGTGACAATTCAACATTATATTGTTACTTTCATTATTTCTATATATTTTAAAAGCATATTTAATATTTTTTTTAAATATTACCCATAAATACTAGCCTGCAACGTTGTGGCGTTTCACTGGTTGCAGAACATCTTAGGGTTTGGGTAAAAAAAAACTTTTTAAAAGCATACTTTTCTTAAACAATTCGTACTAAAAAGTAAAAAAATATATATATTTATGGCTAAAAAGAAAAACATGGGGTGCGCTCTCATATAAGTTACTTTATAAATTATTCAATTAGCGCATCCCATGCTTTTCGTTTTAGTCGTGGATAAACAAAATTATTTTTTTTACATTTTAGTGCGATTTTTTTAAAGAAAAGTATGTCTTTAAAGTTTTTTAGATCTTTTTTTAGTTCAAAACTGTTTAAAATTCATTTATATTAAAATGCAGAGACTTCTGCTACATTGTTTATTTAGGTTTCTAAAGAACTGGAGATCTGTTTTGAAATGAAATCTCAGATCAAGTTTAAAAGAGAAACTGAATCTGTGGCAACGATCTAAAGCTTTCTGTAAATCAGTAATTACACTGAAAAATGAAAAGGGGAAAAAGAATGCTATTTAAAATGCTTAACCGGAAATAGTAAATAAAGTTTTTTCTCTTTCTTGTAGTATGGTATTTTATTTAATTTTCTTCTATCCTTTCTTTTTCTTTTCACTTGCAACACTTACGTGAGTTTTCCTCTAGAGGCTACAAGAGGTCGTACACGTAAATAAATTTCTTATGAATTTGAGCATGGGGTTTTCTGTAATATAAATATTGATATGTTTTACAAACAAGTAACAACCGAATGGTCGTACCACAGTGCGTAGAGCATTGATTTCGCATTCGGAAGGTCCTAGATTGAAGCTCAGCTCCCGGTAACCATGACTGAGGTTTTTCTTCAATCACACCAAACTAGCTCCTTGGTTTTGTGCTCCGTGCTCCTGGCGTACAATATTTTTTTTAGCGTACAGGCTAGGATGTTCAAAACGAGAATCGTTCATCAAGAGAAGAAGCAAAAATTGAAGGAAAGCAGGGCAAATAGAAGACAGGGACTGAATTTAAAAGGCAGATAAAGAATGTATTCTTTGGCCCCTTGGTTTCCCAAAACTAACGTAGGTATGGTATGTACTTAGACAAAGGTACCGGTTGTTATCTTTCTCCTCTATACACTCAAAGGAGTGATTGTTGAGGAACGTTATCATGTACTTAGGCTTTAGATGCCAAAGAGAAATGAAAAATTGAAATTAAAGGTAAAATAATTATTTCAAAGTCAGACTAGTCAGAAGTCCTCCAAAGAAGAGTACGGTAATTAAAAAATCGTGTTCATGGGTTTATATAATTCAGTTTTTCTACATTGTTTTTGTTCTTTACATACGAATTTAATTTAATTTAATTTGTTTAAGGCCTTTAAACAACTTTTTGCTCAGGCCGAATGGATGATGACGGTTGAATTGCTGGAATGAAGAAAATGGGAGAAAGTGGGAGAACTCCGAGAAAACCCACGCACACGATGCTTGTCCACCGAGATCGAACTGAGGACCCCATGCACCAGAGGTGAGCGCTCTACCACTGAGCCACCGTGGCCCTTCTTTGCATACGAGTTGTATACAGAGCACATTGTTACAACACGTTCTTCTTCTAGTATGATATTCTTCGTTAAGAACATCTGTGACATACTTGAAGGAGCAAATGTTGCAACAGTGTGAAGCTGTATAAATCTGAACTTTCATGATTTTGCAGAAGCAATAAGCGACGATGTTGTTGGCATTTTGTATAGGAATTTTATACCAATCGCCGTTTTACAGCACTGTCTTCTCGTAGGTGCTTATACAGGATATATACCAAAATGAGAAGTTGTTAAAATTGCTAATTGTTAGTTGAACCAAACCGATTAAACACAGACGTTTCGCCAACAAAAGGTTGAGCTTACTTCTATAAGCGCGCAAGTCACTAGGCAAAATATCAGCGTTCCACACGCGAACTCATACAAAATTTTTTGTCTATATACCGGCCGACATCGATATATCTAGTGCTATATTCAATTGTTTTATATGTGTAAAATATAAGTGTATTTGATACAAATCCTGGTCATTTTTTAAAAAACTTAACACAATTTCAAGTTTCTTTGTCCCTTTTTTTTTTGTAACATAATGTCTCTCCAGGCATACCTGCCGGCCGGGTGGTCGAGCGGTCTGCGGCGGTAGGCTATCGACTCAACGGTCCCGGGTTCGAGTCCCGGCTGGGGCATGGGTGTGGATTTTAACACTTAACAGCTAAAGGCAAATCGTGACGGGCCGAAGTCCAAAGTTACTAAACTGGCCCATATAAAAATAAAGTTTTTTTTTCAGGCATACCTTACACTGCTGTGATCGCAACTTGAAAACAAGATGGAACAACACTGTCGGCTATTCCACCCTTAAGTAAGAATGAAGTTTCTGACACGCGCTTTTCGTATTCCCTTGCTTGTCGTTTCTTCTATCATCTTCAGGATTCAAAACCTTGTTACGTGTATGTATTATCTTTCGAAACAGGTTTTGCTCCTTTCATGAACATCTCCATAAAAGATTCACCACAACAATTGTGCTGGTGAAATTACGATTATTTAATTCCATTCTCTTTGTTCTGGCCGTTTGATTAATTTTATTATAGTCATTGAAAACTGAAAAATTACAAAATAGTCAAGAGAATAGGAATTTTCTTTAAAAAAAATAATAAAAGAGAAATATTTCAATATCTCAAACATATTTCAATCACTTTGTGAAATTATATTATATTGATTGACTTATTTTAAAAGCTTCAGAATATTCAAGCCGCGTTGATAAATCGTAAATATGAACATTAAAAATGCCTAAATAATTTTCGATTCAACCGATTTATATGAATCACTTAGAAACCCCAAGTTAAGAATATCAGGGGAAAATGAGGTGACACGACATTGTACGTACTTCCTGTATGAACTTGATTGAAAACTAAACCGAGTATTATGTAGGACACGGTAAAGAGCAGCATACATACTTTCTCTCTCCTCATTCCGCTCTAGAAAGACGACACGAACGCGTTAGTCATATCATCAGGGTTGGTACCTTCAAGCAAGTCCCTTGTTTCCCAATATCCTTTCCCTCCCTCTATGCCGTTCTGAGTCAAAGATGCCTGAAGGCAATATTTAAATTCAAATTCAACATTCGAACGAGGAGCAAGCGACTTCAAATCTGTACTTATCAAAAAATATTATGTGTAAGCATTATATGCACTGAATTTAAATATATTTATTCTTCTCAAGGTTTGTTTTTACGTAATCGATTTCCGGATTTTGACTTGAAAAGTCGCATGTAAAAAAAAAAAACGAAAACAGTGTTCTCAATTAAAATTAATATCAGAAAAGTGAAAGAATATTGTGAAGAACAGTCCCAAAATCCGCCCCACCCCCACCCCACCCAAAGAAAAAAAAAGAGACCAAAATTCAAAATTTTGAACAAGAGAAAAAAAGTTGAATTTTAAAATGGAAATTAAAGAGATGAATAGTTATGTTCAAGAAAAATATATATATATATTTATTTATTTTTAGAAAAAATTAAAATCATTTTTAGAACATAAAAAAATAGGTTTGAAACGAACTGAAAGTCAGAAAATCAAAAGATTACTTTTGAAACATCAAACGAAAAAAATGACTTTTTTAAAAACCAAAACTTAGTTTTAAACAACAACAAAAAAAAGAAGAAGAAGAAAGAAAAGAAAAGAAAATGAAAAGAAAAGAAAAACGAAATGTCACAATAACAAACGAAACTGGTAATTCAGAATATTGTTTTCAATTCTCAAAAATCACAATAAAAAATGATTCAGCGTTTATCCTTAGGAAATAACATGAACTGTACGCTATAGAATTTAGAGAAATGTCATGTACAGCATATATATACTTTCTACACACGTAAGTTACCAAGTAGTACATTCTCGCCTCTCCTCCGTACGAGGAAACCGTTTTTACCTTGAAACTTATCATACACACACACGCGCGCACACATAGCAAATGTCAAACGAAGTATATATATATAAAATAAGCACGTATCTGCTTATTGGGATGCTTTATGTCAAGTAAAAGCGTGTGTAAACAGGATAAAAATATATATATATATATTATTATAATCATAGTAGATAGATTATTTTGGTGTCTATATTACAAAACCGTAGTGCACAAAAGGCTTTGTTCTGGAAATGGGTCCAAAAACCTCTTTAAAAACACCAGACCAGTACGTGATTCTAAAGAAAGTAATTGCATTTGCTTGTATCTGAACAAGGTCACTTTCAAGGACTTTCTAACATTTTTTTTTACCTTGCAAGGAAACATTGTTTCTTATTACTAAATGACTTTCCTTTTCTTCCTCCCTCACACACCGTGTGTTTTCCATCAAGCACTGGAGACAGCAACAATCGCTCTCAAAGCAACAGCATTTCCACATAGCATACGCGTTCAACCACTACAAACAACTGTCACGTGTACTTTTTAGGGTTCGAGGACGGACAAAGAACTTTAAGAAATGATTATTCCAAGTAGTTATGTAGAAATCAAATTTCATGTGTACCATGGTGTGATTGTTTGGATCTAAGAGGCTTTTGGTCTTCTTTACAGACATAATTGACATTGAATAAGCTAGATCCTTGCACAAATATACTGTGTTCCAAACGAGGTCGTAAGTTGGGCGTGCTAACCTTGAAATCAGAAAAAAATCACAAGTTCAAAACTGATCTTTTCAATGTTTGACAAGGTATTGAGGTTTTAATGGGTCGTTTCCCGTATTATCGTTTCGAGAATACTAGAATGGTACATCAAAATCAAGGTCGCTCGTTTCCTTTCTGTTCCTTAGCTCTCTACAGTAATTTTCTGTTTTGTAAATGTTTATCGGATTGTTTGTTTGGCTTGATGCGTTGTGTTGATACTATTTTAAAGTCACATTTAATTTAAACGCATACGTAACCGGAATATCTCCGCCTCCGTAGTCTAATAGTAACGATTTCAGACTTCGAAATGGTACTGGGGGAGTAAATCAGGTTCGAACCCTGTTACTAGCAAAGGTTTTTCTTACTTTCACCAAGAGGAATTGTGTGTTCAGCTAGGTTTTTGATTGTGGAACTGCAACATAAGAACTCCATTGCTATTCAGTAGATACGCATAGAAATTCTCTCTGTTACATTCTTTAGCAAAAACATTACATGGATATATCTTTGACTGTGATTTCCTAAGTTGATGCATCTTACGTCATTGTAGCGATCCCGTGGAACATTTTGGTGCCTCTAATTTCGAAACTAACTATGTTTTGACATTTCTTCAAAGAATCTTTTTCTCTCATTTTGATCTGAGGAATTACCCTTTCAATTAATGGCGTTACTTTTTAAACACCCTGTATATAATTAATTAATCGTTTTGATTGCTAAGAAACTCTCATAAATATATTCAGCGTATCTTGTAGAAGCTCACCGTAAAACAACGGAAGCAATGTAGAGATCTAAAGAAGCAATAACGTCTACAATGTATTATTGTAAATTACAAAAATCAGTCAAAATTATAAGAGAGAAAAAATATTTATAAAAAAAAAAAATAGAATGAACATCTGCAAAACTCTGCATACAGCTGAAAGAATATAATTCTGTTAAGGAATGTTGCAATTACCCTCCAGCCTACATACTTTAGTGTAATCTCTACGAATGAATTCTTTATGCTAGTCTTCCGTTTAAAGCGATCGCGGTTAGCATTTCCTGCCCTGTGTATTTATTTGGGTGTGTACTTTTTTGCAGGGGGGAGGGGCTACTATACAATCAGCCCTGTCAGATTATGCATATACGTTCCTGAAGGGGAGAAAAAAAAACGAGCATCTCTAGTAATTTTCCCCTATTCTGGAAAGAGAACACTGCTTCATACTGCTGTCAACAGGAACCTTGTGGGCTCAGTGGCATTCGTCCAAAATATGCAGACCTCAGTTGCATGAAAGCTTGGTGCATTAGTAGGAAAATATTTGGCTCGGTGACTTTAAAATATACCAGAGTACAAAAAAAAAAAAGTTATAACTAACTGCATTGGAATCACATACACGCTTTGAATACAAACTTGCTTATGGAAATACATGTAACTTAATTGGAATTTAAATCTTCAAATTGAAGATCATTTGTTCAATCCTCACTTTCTGTCAAAGTATCTACAATGGACAGTTTTTCTTCTCTGACGTTAATGTTCGTTTCACTTTGAATGAAAATGTTATTAATCATTGCATCATAATTAGTTTTCTACTAAAAACAACAGGTCCTTCAGGCATTTTTAAGCCCTTTTTATTCACCCCGATGTTGCTCTTACCTTTTTTTTTGTCCTACCAAACGAATTTTCTTCCTTAATATTGTCAAGGAGTTGGATTCGTCTTCTTCCTCTTCCTCTCTTTCCTTCAAGCATATTTAAAACTGTATCCCTCAGTATGCGTGGCCAATATCCGAACCAGTTTCTCTTCCTTCTTTATCGTTTTCTAGGATTGTTCGTCTCCCGCTTAATCCCTTCTGCACTTCTTAATTTCTTATCTTCTGTGTCTAGTTGATTTTTCATTCTTCTCCAAGTTCATGTTTCGAAGGCTTCCAATTTTTCTTCATTATTTCATTGAGACCACGTTTCAGCTTCATATAATACTAAAATATTATTAACATGTAGAAATGATGTAATTATTAAAGCTAATGATAATGTAAATTCATAATGGTAATAATTATAATATAGTAGGGAACGGAAGTGGACATCTCCTGATAATCTAACAAAAGATAATCGCCATACGGTTTCCACGCCTCTCAATTAGGCTAGGTCAGATCCGAACTTTTTGGTATCCGGACTTCGGACTTCTTTTTTCGGACTTCTAAAAAGTCCGAATCCGCGGACCATTTTGTCGGACTGTCCGAAATCGGACTCGGACCGTCCGAAATCGGACTTTTAGTTCGGACTCGGACTGTCCGAATCCGGACTCGGACTTTTTGTTCGGACTCGGACTATCCGAAATCGGACTCGAACTGTCCGAAATCGGACTCGGACTTTTCGTTCGGACTGTCCGAAATCGGAGTCGGACCTGCGATTGAACTTACTTACTTAATTCCTAAATGCCATTATTTAACTAATTTAATAACAATTATTATTACATATATATGTCACTTGCTGATTTGCCCGCTCGCTGAAGCGGGGGGAATAAAATGTGTTGGCAACAGTCATCGGTACTATCACCAATACTCACTTCCCCGTGGCGGACTGCGTCCCTAACTTCGAGAGTTTTGGGGGGATGAGCCCCCTTTATCGTAACCAGACTCTCCAGAGAACTGAACCCGCATGGTGCAAATCTTCCTCCAAAACCTCTCTGCGGGGATGCTCCCTATAGAGAAGGTTTTCTCATTTGCCCGCTAGTTGGTGCGGTGTGAATAAAGTTAGCAACAGTAATCGGGACTGTAGCGAATGCTCTCTCCCCC
>JAGDQP010018381.1:16353-36666 GCA_022664845.1 Lepisma saccharinum | reverse complement strand
TATATATATATATATATATATATATATATATATATATACATTTATAATAATATATATAATTAAATGTAATATATATATATTTACATTTTTCGATTTTCGACCCTAATTATACATCAATCAATTTTTTTTTGGGTAGCTTTGTATAAACTTTATTCTAATTAATGTATGAGCGTTACTTTTCTTTCGTTTATGATATCACAAATGTCGCCACAAATTGTGTTCTTCTCCGAATCAGAAACTGTTACAAAGATTACTTCGATATACGCTGAATATGAACGCAAAAGTAAAACGATAAAGAAAAATTAGTCTTGCAGAGTAAATTTAGCGCTCGCACGATGACAACGAACTGAACTGTACGCAGTAAAAGCTCTCCTGAAGAATGTTTTAACGACAATTTACATATTCACATCGATTTCAGCAAAAGCTAGGAAAATACTGAAAATCCATTAACTATACAATGGTCGCTTGGAAACGTTATGGTATCAACAGATTTTGTTTATTAAAGAGGGCTAATATGATGGATGACCTAAAATAACTTGAAATGGTCGGATATATCGAGACTTTTCAACCGAAATCTGAAGTCAGTTTCTGAGTACAGTAGAACAATGGGAATCCAAACCCCAAACATCCGACCTCATCTCAGGTCTACGGACCGCAACGTGATGAAACCATCACATACCCCTAGCAGCAGACCATCGCTGTTCGTATACGGCGTAGGGAATTGGCGACCCCCATCGTTCGACCGGCTTCTGCTGGTTGCAATCAGCCAACAACGGCGTAAGGAATTGGCGACCCTATCGTCCAGCTTTCTGCAATCAGCCATCGCAGCTAAACACCTACGCTGCTTGAAAGGAGGACCAGTAGAGACGAGTTACATTCACATTCATCTCATTTTCATAAACAGATGACTCATCATTTCATCTCCTCTTGTGCTGTTAGTTGCGCCTCCGCGCAATGACCAAGGATGTGACAGGATGTACTTGCATTGACGATGGCCCCTGGGCCCAGGGGAAAATGGGCGGAACCATTGGATAGCGCCTAGTTCTTAACAGCAGATTCTTGGATGGTCTAGTTCGTTGAGACTGGGAAGTGCGCCATTGGGGAGCTCTTCGAACCTTTGGTTTCGCCAACACTCTGGGGGAGTGGGTGTCCCAAGTATCCATCAGTCGGGAGTACAAGTGATTTCGACGCCAAGTCATTGGACTTCGCCTCGATTTCCAGCTTGCTGACAAGGGTGATGAGGGTAGTACCCGGCAGCCTCGTTGGCTCCTCAGAACGAAGACGGAGAAGTGTGGGCATTTACGGCTAACATTCACCATGGCTCCACCACATCCTAAAAATCAGTCGCCTTCGCCAAAAGGAAAGCAGAGAAAGAAGAGACAGAATGAAGAGAAAGTCACTGACGTAAGTAAGAAGGCGCATACAGCTAATGAATCTACCAGTGACAAGGAAGATAAACTACAAGTAGAGGAACAGACAAGTATCGTACCAACTATCACACGATATCTTGTAATTAAAGTAAAGAACGAAACAGACAATCCGGGTGGTTTGAAGAAGATATCCCCTTTCATAATTCAAAGACAACTTACTTATGTTGCAGGCGAGCTACACAATGTTAAAAAGCTTCGGAATGGCACCTTATTAGTGGAGACATCTACTGACAAACAGACAAATAATCTCTTGAAGATGACATCAATTGGAACTCTTGAAGTTGTAGTTGAGCCACGCAGCCAACTGAATTTTACGCAGGGCGTAATAACTTGTTGAGATCTTCAAGATGTTCCTGAAGAGGAGATTAAAAGAGAACTCGCCAGTCAAGGCGTAGTCAATGTTAAACGCATCAACAGCAGAAAACCTGGCCAAATACAACCCACAGGATCATTAATTTTGACATTTGCCATGCCTCAGCTTCCTAAGGACGTGAAGGCAGCTTTCTATCGCTTGCCTGTCCGTCCTTATATACCAAGTCCGCTCCGCTAATTTAAATGTCAACATTATGGACACACCAGCACGTCATGTAACGTGACCTCTGCTGTATGTGCAATTTGCGGAACCAGTAGCCACGGTGCGGACCCTTGTAAGTCACTGAAACCTCAGTGTGTTAATTGCAAGGGTGATCACACGGCCTGGTCGCGTGACTGTCCTATTTTTCAAGAGGAAAAACACATTAGAGAGCTGATGGTATTAGAGAAAATATCCGCTGGTGATGCTAAACATCGAATAAGAGAGTCTCAGCGCACCCTTCCGTCTGGTGCGTTTTCACATGTGGTAGCCAGACTCGCAGTTAAAACTGTCTCGGTTGGTACCCAGACCCAGTTAATGTATCAACTCAAACCGAGTCTGATGTGCATGTAGACCCTCGGACGCCTTCCAAAGGATCAGAGACTTCTCACAATCTGCCGACACAGAGTCAGGAACAAAAAGCACCTGTGCAGAGTTGTAGAACTCCACGGGTTAAGAATACTTATAGTCCTTATAAAGTCTCCAAATTAGCTCGAACTTCACCTCTCGCTATAAGCATTAAGACTTTGACGAACGTTTTGGCTGCACAATTAGCTCAGGAAGAGTCTGCACATACTATCCATCAACCAAGTTCATCTTTGTCCTCCGACATGGTTGAGGACCACCTGATGGATATGGATTTTAATCTCGTGGGAAGGAAAGGGAAACCGAGATATAAACTTAAACGTTAATATTTTTACTTGTTTTTGCAGAGTTTTATGATTTCCGTTTGTATGATTATGCTCCTTAGCTGCTAAGTTTTATGGTGTATTTTTGTTTTATCTTGCGAGGGCCCATTTACAGGCTTCCTCTTTATACTGGCCATTTACACCAGTAGGTTGAGTGTGAAGACCTTTTACATCTTCATCTTTTATATATTCTTTTTTAATATTTTAATAAACAGCTAAGTTTTGACATGACCAAGATAAGGGTCTTTCCCGTATCGGGACGGGCGTAAGCCATAGTGCTGTTACCGCCCATAAACTTCATTTTATCTTTTATCTTTACCCAAACATCCGAAATTTCGAATAATCCGAACACCTCCGATCGGAAATTGATCCGGAAATTTTGATTTTCTCGCTCAGCTGATCGGCTATTTTTATCCCGTGCCCTCAACTTGACTCACAGTCAAGGTCACTAATCTCTCGTTTCCGTCTCACCCTTGCCATACTGTAGTGGTTGACTACAGTCAATGTTAATTTATCCTACCAGAACGCGATAAAGGATGGTCTGGTACATTCATTACGTATTTTAAATGTTTTTGTCCGGATAATCGGAAATCCGAACAGGTCTCAGCCAAAATTAGTTCGGATTTCCGAGGTTTTACTGTACTTTCTTTCGTTTACGCGCTGCCCTACGTTACATAAGGGCGAACAGTTTGAATTTTAAAGAGGACATGAACATATTTTACGGTCCGCTAGCTACTTAGAAATAAGCCAGTAGTTATCTGGAGTAATCAAGTTTCGAAACAACGACAAGTCTATTATTATGGTTCAACGCAATTGACTTTTGCCGCCAGTTCGACTCTCCATGAACACACATCATTATATTTTATCGATCTTCTTACTTAATGAGAGGTTTCAATTTTTAGCGGGCTTATTTAAAGAATAGGGTACTGAATTCGGTGTTTATACCCTTTTGTAGAATGTTTGTCAGTTCATAATTTTTCAATGCTTGCACCGATTTGGATGGAAGCTATTCTTTTGCATGCGATAAGTCCCATTGAGTCCTAGTCTAGTATCTTTTAGATAGTACAAATATATTTTTATTGTGTAAACTTAGGGCTGACAACGAGTACGTATAGTGAAATAATCGTGAATTCTCAAAATTAAGAAATCTAACCAAATTAAAGCACTACTTCTGTGTGTACTACTTCGATTATTCTTTCTTCCACTGTCATAAAGCGTAGTTGTTACATCGCATGATACATATCAGAAATACCGAGCAGCCGTAGCTCAGTTGGTAAAGTGTAGGCTTTGCATTCGAGGGGCCTTGTGTTCAATATCAGCGGCGACCATCCTGACAGTTTTTTGGGGGAATATTTCCTCACTTGCGTCAGCCAAATTCCGGGATTGTAACTTCAACTTAGGCTTTGGTAGACTTCTTTCTACATCCTTTTCCCTATCCTATTCTGGCCTGAACCATGGATATGAAAATGGCCTGAAAATATCGTTGAAATTCAAAATTATCAGTATTGAAATATTTTTATGATATTTAATGTATATTCATTAGAAAAATACTTTTTTGAGTGTACAAGAGATATTTAGCAATTCGGCACAAAACTACTTAATATTGTGTCAACATAATAACGCAACAATGAGAATAATCGCATTAATTTGATTCATGTAATTATTAGGTTTCTAAGATGGTGAACATAAATTATGTGTTGAGCTCCAATGTTGTATTAAAATTTAAAACAAATACAGTGATACTGAGATCAGCAGTTACATTAATACTTTTTTTATAGTTTTCTTGTGTACGCACTTCGTTTTATCATCTAAAAATCTTTTTTCTTGTGTACGCACTTCATTTTATCATCTAAAAATATGTTTTCTTGTGTACGCACTTCGTTTTATCATCTAAAAATATGTTTTCTTGTGTACGCACTTCGTTTTATCATCTAAAAATCTTTTTTCTTGTGTACGCACTTCGTTTTATCATCTAAAAATATGTTTTCTTGTGTACGCACTTCGTTTTATCATCTAAAAATATGTTTTCTTGTGTACGCACTTCGTTTTATCATCTAAAATATGTTTTCTTGTGTACGCACTTCGTTTTATCGTCTAAAAATATGTTTTCTTGTGTACGCCCTTCGTTTTATCATCTAAAAATATGTTTTCTTGTGTATGCACTTCGTTGTATCATCTAAAAATCTTTTTTCTTGTGTACGCCCTTCGTTTTAACAACTAAAAATCTTTTTTCGTGTGTACGCACGTCGTTTTAACAACTAAAAATC
Source organism: Lepisma saccharinum (assembly GCA_022664845.1). Classification (NCBI taxonomy): domain Eukaryota; kingdom Metazoa; phylum Arthropoda; class Insecta; order Zygentoma; family Lepismatidae; genus Lepisma; species Lepisma saccharinum. Next base: position 31,709 of record JAGDQP010018381.1, on the reverse strand, counting down.
TGTTTTCTTGTGCACGCACTTCGTTTTAACAACTAATAATCTGTTTCCTTGTGTACGCACTTCGTTTTAACAACTAAAAATATGTTTTCTTGTGTAGTTTATTACATTTCATTCGGGGAAAGAATTCCAGTTATAGGTTTATACTTAAAAACATATTTGTTCTCGTTTAAATGAAATAAAGTATCAATCAAATGTTAACATCGTAATCATTTACTTCAATTTAGAAAATACATTAATGGACTAAAAATATAGAACTACTTTGGCTCTGAATGAAGTGTGTTAACCTTCAATATTTTAGGTAGAAGGTAAAAGTGCAGACATTGTTTTATATATGTCATTCGCTATCGCCGCAGGAGAAGCAAGGTCTGCGTGTCTCATTCACTAATTCATTCGTACACATGCATTACACTAACACGTGATCTCAATTACATACACAGGGTCAGAGTGTTTGTCTGCCAGCGAATGAACTTATCATCTGATCTACAGGGTTAATGAATATTTTGTCATTTGATAGAGGAACATTAATTATCAATAAATATTAAACGTTATTAGTGAAAACATGTCTTCCTAGAGACATGTCTTCCGTGAGAATTACATCTTCTATCTACGGACGACGAATTATGGATAACTTTAGCATGAAATCATGTAACGGAGAAATCTAACCAAATAGAGAAGGACCTGCCAGTTTTAGGGTCACCAAAGAAAAGTAGTGGGATTAAAGTGAAATTTTTAAGCTGAAATAAGAAATGAGTTCTCTCTATTTGTCTTGTTTGAAGCACTGGTCTACTACAGACGGGTAGACAGACAGACGTACAAACAGAAATTTTAGAGGGCCATTTGTTTGGTGGGTGGAAAGAGGTCAGACAAAATTGGTTTATATAATCATAATATCTTAATATTTCTAGCTAATAACTTGTCAGCAATATAGTTATAAGATTCAAAACCATTGTATCTGTCGTTTCTATGAAAGGGTTGTGTGATTTCTGAATTTTAATATCATCGATATCACTGATAATTCGAAAAGTGAACGATATATTGAAATTGTTAGAAATCGAATATCATTCATATCGAAAGAATCGCAAATAGAAAAATGTTCATATCGAAATATCGTTTCAAATCGAAAATCGTCCATTGTGAAAAATTTTGTTAAAAATTAAAAATCGTTCATATTGTAGAGAATCCAGTTAGTATTACTGAGTTCGTTCTAAAATTGATAAACATGTATGTGCAAAATAATTCATAAAAATTGTGTAACAAATGTTAAATAAAGAAGTCAACATCAAGCTTAATAAAATTCATGTAAAGACTTAAATTTAGCACCACATTAAATCAAAACAATAGTCTGAATTTGACGTCAGAGAGCAATTATTGCAAAAACGTGCTTAGCCAAACGTCAAGGCTGTATGAGGACAGTTGCGGATTTTCATGGTCCAACATAAAAATGAAAAACAGTATAAATTAGCTTGTAAGGATGAAGTCGGGGCTCAGTTAAATTCAGTCAATCTAAGCTTTCAGTTAATTAATGGCTAGTATATATATATATCTAAAATGTTCCTCAATGCAAGGCCTGTGTCAAATATAGCATTCAAGAGTTTTACATGTAAAAATAATTACGATATCTACTTGTAATTTAATTTAACATTAATCTAAGATTAAGGGTACTTATGTTATTCAAAATAAAAGTCTAATAAGTTAATTGTTAATCATTCTAACATCACCTAACTTAAGATGACCATATTTTTTTTTCAGTGATTTTGGGAAGATCGGAATAATTCCACAGCTTCCTTGTTGCCACAGTAAATTTGGCTACCTTTCCTTTTTTTTTCCACCACCACTACATGAAATATTACTATAATCTTAGTACTTTTTATCTATAGGGGCATACTCCTTGAATTTGGGGTTTAGAAATGGCAAGTGTTTAAGTCAATCAGAAAATTCCTAAAAGCGATTTTGGAAAAGAGAAATAATAAAAAAAAATACTTTTCAAGGATTTGGCGAAAAATGTTGTTGGAAATCAAATATCGATGAAATAAAATAAAAAAACTGTTTGATATATATATATTCAATATATCGATTTTTTATTTCAACTTTCGATATTGATTGGTGTATCGACAAATCGAAAATCGCATAGCCCTACTTACAGTTACTGGCTGTCACTTATTCAAACGTAACACAATGATGCGGAATCTGAATTCAACTGAGATTATTTATAACATTACTTATTTATAACATGCTTGTATTCTAATCACATTTTTCTACGTTTTCGGCTTTAAGATTATTATGAGTCTTGTAGGTTTTAAAGCGTTGGCTGTTTATCTCTATACTTAAATTAACATTTATTCTTTCACCACACAACTCTTTTTACCTAAAGAAAAACGAAGAAATGAAGTAGCTATTATTGTCCTTATCTCAAATATTAGAAGTGGTACTCTCAAACTCACTATCCAACTGCCATCTTTGATTTGTTTTTTCAGGATAAGAAAATCTTCGCCAAGTAAAACCCAACAATACGTGATAGAATCATGTTTCTATGTCTCAAATTAATGTGCGAGCCTTATACGAGATTCCAACACTACACTTGCGAATTCAAGCATACAAAATTCACATTTACAGAAAAAACGTTCATAACTATTTTTAAAAAAATATATAATTAATATGTTCATCCCGATTGATGATTTTCTAATTTTTATTGATTGTTAAAAATCACTATCTATCTCGGAAAATAGGGTGAGTTTAAACAAAACACTTCAGATTTGAGTTCATATGAGACAGTTTTATCAGTGATTGCACCAGACCCCCGTTCCTCCTTATGGGTGGTGTAGATCACCCCAAAAATCTCGACAACACCCGACTTTATTTTTTTTTGTGTGTGAAAAATCAATAGAAACCGTGCAAAACTCACTTACACCTTTCTGAATTTTGACTTTACACCCCACCCCCAAAACTGAAAATCCTGGCAGAAACCCTGAGTTTTACGCTTGTAAGGCTACAAACTTCCATTATGACATTTTGCACTCAGACATATACTACCGCCTAAACGAAAGGAAATGAAGAGAAAATTCAAATGTGGGTTTAAAAAGCTTGATTAATGTTGCCTCCCCCTCCTCCCAACCCACATTTTTAGACTACATCCTTCTCGTATTAAATTTTTGTACTGTATACACGAAATGCCTTATTTTCTTTATATTATAAAAGGTCTTCCTCCTCTACTTCTCGCAGCCAAATACCAAGAAATTATTCTCCCTTTGGGAGACTTATTAGCGGTGATAGAAATTTCGGAATATTCTGAAATAGAAATCAGGACTCCGGAATCGGAATTCCGCAATTTCGGAATTGTGAAATTCCGGAATATAAGAATTTCGAAACGACAGAATTCCGGGATTTCGAAAGTTTCACTTGGATTCGCACTTCCGAACTTCCCTAACTAAAATGTTCCAGTCGGGGTCTTTCCTGCCTAGTGGAGCTTCAGCCTGTCAATTTTACCTTAGCGGGAGTTAGATACACCTTATAAATACGTACTAACAACAATAAAACATTGCACTCTAAAAAGTCAAGACAGCGGAATATTTCATCTTGCAAGAGCGGAAAGAAGGACCACTCTTTAAAGCGGATTTTTGTTGGAGAAATGATTAGACATTTCTGCTCGGATAAAGATGGGATTTATGGCAGTTCTTTTTCGATGGAGACGTAGGCATAAGTTTTTTGATGAATTTCCATCTCATCATATAATTTGAACTTGAAAAATGTCATATAATTTGAACTTGAAAAATGACGTATTAAAACATTAAAATTGTAAAAAGATGGAAACGGAAGCATTTAATTATATCTAGTAAGAAAGAAAAATAGTAGTCTTATGAATAATAAAAAAATATCACTTTAGTGGAATTTAAACATACTACCTTCCGTCCAATGATTGAACACCTTACCCGCTAGCAAAATAAAAAAATTAAAAGAGAACGCCTTCGAGATGGTCTGTTTCGTCTCGTCAGATACTTGAGAACAACATTCAAAGATTTCTTGTATTACATTATCATCATATTCAGCTATTTTCTATCCAGTGCTGGATGAAGGCCTCTCCCTTCTTTTCATTCCACAAATGCTGCTATCCTCATCCATGTAGCTTCTGATAAACGCTTGATTTCATCTACCCATCTTGTATGACGTCTTTTGGTATGTTTTGTCACTGAGAAGAGTTATCAGGTCTTCTGTTGACATTTTCAATTAAACGCGATTAAGGGCACGGTGTGACTTTGTCTTTCGAGTACCTTGGCGGTATCAAACGGCGGATAACAAGTAAACTGATGCATTGTGAACTACTCTAGAAAGATGAGAAGTCGCTCTTTCAAGTTTAAAGAATAAATTAGATTTTTAAAGTATCGAAATCTCATCTAGAATTTTTTTTTTCTATCGAAAGAGACAGCGTTTCGTTAAAAAAACACTCTTTTCGATTCAAGTTCAACGATTGTCGTCGAAAAAAATAGAGAGTGAAAAATTCTGCTCTTCTGATTCAGTGTGTAAGTACAGAAAATAACTACTCATTGGATGTATATGATTTTTTTTTATTAAAATATTAGAAGATTTTATCGGTCAAAGATTATTTCTTTTAACTGAAATAAATTGAACCAAGTTGGATTCTTATAATTTTGAGCGCAGCATAACATCTCCAGTTAAAACAGTTCTGAAACAACATAACCAATAAAATAATTAACAGAATTGCTTTAGCACCTTTTTCACATTTTACAGTAATAATATTCATGATAAGATAATACAATGCGAAAGTATTTTTAATGTATTTACATACTTTTAATGCTATAAAACTAAATAAGAGATGGCTGACATCTTTTATCGCAAATTTCATCATTCTTATGTTGCATTCTTTCGATCCGCTTTGTTATTCTGCTAGGTTTCATCATGACAGTTTATGGCCATGTATTTTATTTTGTGTTCATAAAATATATTGTTTTTTTCAAAACAACAAACGATTGCACGAAATATAATATAAACTGTAGTTAATTCATATCATTATCATCATCATAATGATCCACATAGAGAAACAGAATTGATTCTGTGCAAAAATATGGATAATAGAATGTTGTAGGCTAACAAGATTAAAACAAATTAGAGCTGTATCTCTACTAACACTTACGAAGGCTCCGGTCCCTTGATTGCCTTTTACTGACGTAAACAATAATTTCTATAAAATAAGTAGAAAAACACTGACAACTTCAATGCTTAGGTACGGTAAAACCCATGGTACTTTTCTATTGTGCTGAATGACGTTTCTGAAAAGTTTCGTACTGCTATGTCTATCGTAATGGAAACAATTTGAAAACAATAATTCTATAGAAAATTGGTTGGCAACACTGAGGTGCTTGGAAACTCGAACCCTTTTCAGATTGTTTCGATTGTAATGAATAATGTTTACGAAAAATTGTTCTTTTAAATGGGTTGGCAACACTTAACTACTGCACTGATCATGTCTGTTCCAATGGCTTTGAACTAGTCTAATCAATATATTTCGAACAACATCTCAAGCGCCTTGAGGTTCTCATGGGCGAATTTATTGAGGGTCATGAGGGGCATTGTCCCCCAGTCATTTCAGAATGACTATGAGAACCCCCGGAATAGCTTCCTCACTTAAAGTAATTGTCCCACAGGGTCTCTCTCCTAAATCCTGAAATGACTGAGGGGGCAATGCCCCCCATACCCTCAATAAATCCGCCCATGGTGGTTCGTGAGATTTAATTAGTGGACACGGACTGAGGGAAATAAGATGCCTTTTTCTACAGCTTTACTAACAATGGATGTAAAACTGCCTCCTTAATCACGGTTTCTGAATCCACATCTGAAGTATTTACTTCGAATCCCTCGTATTTTAAAGATAGATAGTAATGTTTCATACATCCTGTATTTTGAAAAAGAAAACTTCGAGTATTTAAATGGAATAAAAGATTTATTGTACAAATGCTACAAATACATGAATAAAACTTGTTGTCCACTAAAATCTATCATTCATAGATCTTTTACATTTACATTAAACGTAGTATGTTTTGATTTTTTTTGTTAGTTACGGCATAGACCTCATGATAGATAGACTTAACACGCTTCCCCATTTCTGTCTGCACTAAAACTAATGTGTTTTTGTTCAGAGCACGTGATTTTTTAAAATTGATCCGCTAGGTAGCTCTGGCATAGACTTCATAATAGAATATGGCGTCTATGTCAGAGCTACCTAGCGGATGAATTAAAAATCACGTGCTCTGAACAAAAACACATTAGTTTTAGTGCAGACAGAAATGGGGAAGCGTGCTAAGTCTATCTATCATGAGGTCTATGGTTATAGTCTTGAGAAATCGTGAAAAATTAATTACTTTTCTGGAAATAGCTCGTCAATTGGAGTGCTCATAAATATTTTGTTTGCAATGTCAGTCATGAGAACGTCTGAGACTTCCTGGATGTACGGCACCATCTCACTGAACACGACTTGCCAGAATGTATTGAGTACAGCCAATGCAGCCTCGGCTGAAAAATAGAAATAATTATTAAGTAGGAGTTATACTATAGAAGTTGTTTAATTAAAATTACATTATGTCTAATTATTTATTTTCTTACTAAAATACAAAATATTGTTACATGAACGCATTTACCTTCGCTTATGGTTTGTTTATACGTTAATCTTCCCTTCAGTCTGTTAAGGCTGATTACTGGTGTTATCATTCAGAATTCCCATCAACAAGAAATCAATCTATCTTAAGCGAAGTGACAATTCTGACCGCATTGCCTTGGAAACCAGCTAGTCGCTGTCGTAGATATTTACAGAAACGACATCAGCACATTTTTGTAGCACTTTTATAATGTCGAATATTTTTGCGACGAATTTAGCACATACGAAACTTTCTACGGCACAAACGAATTACACAAATATCGTTTCGACATTCATATTTTCGGCGAATTTGAGCGTGAAGCTGTCTCATCCCCCTCCCCCAAAATAAGTGTCGCATAATTTTGCCTCAAAAGAAACTTATTGCAGCACAATCCGGCACAATCGATTCACATGAATTGAGTTTCGAGATTTATATATTCAGTGAATTTGAGCGTGAAGCTCCTCCTCCTCCAAATATATCCATTTTTCGTCTTCAGCAACGATCCGATGCAAACAAAACAAAAAAAAGTCTTTATTTCATGCGGAGAAAGCCAAACTTCGCACACCGTTTTTCGTTTTTCCATCTGTCTGTCGTTCAGCTGATGTGGTACACATTTTCTTGCCTTCAGAATCTTTCCCATGGCATGCAAACGATCACAAATGGTTCTGCGACCAACAATCAACCTCTCTGACATTTGGTATTGAGTTTGCGTATCGTCTTCGTCCAACAATGCTTGCAATTCGGAATCTTCAAAGTTTTTGGTTGACTTGGGTGTTCTTTGTCTTTCAAGTCGAAATCACAACTTTTGAATCGTCTAAACCAACGCACACAAGCGTCTTACATTGGAACACTGTCACCCTAAGTTTCCACAAGTATACGACGGCTTTCACTTGCGTTTATCTTTTGATTGAACAAGAAAAGCAGTACGTTCCCCAAATGCTCTTTATTTGAATCGAAACTCGACGTCCTTACAACAAGAAAAAAAATAGGATGCGAACTCAACATCGTTTAAGTATCAATGGTATTTTCATAGGTACTGTCATAGCAACAAAATGAGATATTTAATCTTGTTTCCAGCGCCATCTCTTTAAAAAATTAAGAATTATTAACCGGCATACCTGGTAAAACAAAGTGGCCACTACTAAAACAAGTAATTCGGAGCCCAGTCGGGGGATTATGCATATAAGCTACCGCTCGGCTTCAGCAGCCAGCATCCTATTTGGATGATCAATGTTCCGTTGCAAAATTGCTGCGAGACCTTAGGAACGACACCTCAACCAATTTCCTAGTCTTAGTATTTCCAAAGATATACATTGACCTCTCTGCCCGCCCCTAGTATCGCCCCTGCCATGTGTATCGTCTATAAAGATTTGAGCTAACCTTTCCGAAACGAATATTCTGCATTCTCAGGAGTTCCTCAGGGTTCGAACCTAGGACCTTTATTATTCCTCTTATTTGTTAATGATCTTCCTGATTATGTGCCTGATAATGAAAAATTGTTATTTGCAGATGAATTTAAAATATATACAAAAGTCAATTCTATCGGAGACTGCATAAGACTTCAGCAAAGCTTAGATAATATTGCAAACTGGTGTGCTATTAATCAACTTGGAGTCAACATAAGTAAATGTAAAGTATTATCATTTAATAGAAATAAAACCAGTCATCAATTTGATTATTCCATTAATAAAATTGTACTAAACAGACCTACTGTTGTTAAGGATCTTGGCGTCAGTTTTGACTCGAAATTGACTTTTAACATACACGTTACAAATATAACAAATGAAGCCTTGAAGTTACTAGGATTCGTAATTAGGACGGGAAGAGAATTCAACAACATATCAACATTGGAAAAAATTTTCTATGCTTATGTTCGCTCCAAGGTAGAATATGCTTCTTCTATTTGGAATCCATATCAATTGAAACATTGCCAACAATTAGAGAAAATCCAATCAAAATTTCTTAAATTCCTGACTTTTAAAGAAACTCGAATCTATCCTGCTCATGATAGTTACAATGCAGTCATTAAGAATTTTAATGTTCAGAGCTTAGAACAAAGGCGCAACATTGCTGATCCGTTATTTCTTAAAAAAAAATTGTTCAAGATAAGTTAGATTGTATGGATTTAGTTTCGACATTACAGTTTCGTGTCCCGTCATTTAAAACTCAAGTTAACAATACTGGTCTCTTCCACTGTAAAAAGGCAAGAACCAATATCTTGATGAGGTCACTAATCTGGAGAATTTGTACTAGATATAACAAATTCTGTACAGCTCACAATGATCTGGACGTATGCTATATGTCGCCTAAAGAATTTAGAGATGCAATTGTCAATAAAGTCTCTACAACTACTTTGTAAAGCTCAACACTATAATTAGGCCATTGCCTGTTGTGTTGTCACTAAATAAATAAAATAAATAAATATATAGCACATGGAGAATATGAGACAACTTAAGCTTTAAGACATATGTCGATATAATGTAATCACTGAAAAAGTGAGATATTGAGCTTGCAACATTGGATGAGTTTCATTTCAGTAGCTGAAAGACGCTTGTTTTGCTCCGCATATTTTGTAGTGAAATACTGGAGTTGGAAGGTACTGTACGTTACATTCGTATTGTGTGTGTGTTTAAAATATTGCTGTTTTTATTTTTGAGGTGCAGCAAATAAGGATTTGTGAGGAAAGGGGAAAATACATGGGAAAGTTTCTCATGACTCTCGATAAGCACACTAAGAACTGCGCATCGGAATGCCGACCATTATGTATTCCAGCACACACTCACAGTGTAGCCAGCCTACAATAAATGTTTGTAACGGGCATATGGGCAATTCGGGATAAAATGTTCCCAGTATTTTCTGTTCGGGATACATTGGTACGCAAGGATTGGATGATATTATTATACAAGTTGTTCAAATGTACTTTAAAGTACACCATTTATTTATAAATGCAAGGAAGTAGTATGAATTTTAGACGGACACTATTCACATTTTAAAGTACTGTGCTTAAAATAAAAAGTAAAAGTACTATGTATAATAAAAGAAGGTGAACCACATATTTGAGGAAATATTTTGTACTGTGTAGAACATAGTGACATGCTACCGGTTATTTAACTGTAATACACTTTTGATTTCCATAATATTGTATGGAAGGGCCATTTTTTCCAAAATGCTGCTCATATTACCCCCTATTATTCAGGGTAATATGAAAGCAGACTTCATAAAATTGAAGACTATCATAAGCGACATCCAGCAATGAAAGTTTAAACGTTAGCAGAGATATTAAAGTTTTATTTTCACTACGCTCCTTGCGTATAGCTTTATATATGGCCTATATCTTGTCCGGAACCAGATTTCTCCTTGTGTAGATCATATTGCCACGAGTTCCCCTATATATAATATTTGTGTATTGCAAGATGTGACAACACATTTTCACCGTTGGTATCAAAGGAAAATAACTACCTCAAAAGTGATTTTGTTCATAAACGTTGACTTACTGTTCACACCAATGTACCACATTAACCAGATGCGCAACAGATGGAAGCACAATAGCATTTTGCTTTCTGTTTGATTAGCTTTAAATTACAAAGGAGAACCTCACAAAGTTAAACAAACAATATTTCTGTTATATTTTACCTCCAACATTTGTACTATTTTTTTAAAAAAAATATAGAATGTGAGTGTTACGAGAATAAAGGAAAAGTATTTTTTCGACGTACTTTTTACGTATTATTTGAACAGAGTACAGAACAACCAGTGCCTCTCCAGAGAAAATGTTTTGTCTAATAGGTTTTGGTTTGGTGAAATTTTATCTGTAATTGTTAAACAAACGATAGGTAAGCAATTCTATGCCCAATTACAAACCATTATTTTAACTGCACATCATTGTCGTGATGAGGCTGACTTGCAAGAGGTATCAGTTTAGAACTATATCTTGAAAGGTGAGAAGATTGATTCACCGAAGTGTCCAATTTTCATCTTTGATTTCCAACGGAATAAAAACCTGTACCGTTCTTCGAGAATTTTAAGATTATGTCTAAGAGCAACGTAGCTGAAAGTGGAGAGAAGGTCGAACCGAACATAGTGGAGAAGAAGATGAAAAGGCGTTTCAAAGAAGAACAATTCAAGGGTGTGTATTCGTCGACAAAATGGCTAGCATTACAAATTTGGATGATCCTATCTTAAGTTCTTAGCGCTCAGCAGTTGCGTATGAACTCTTTGGCTCTTATCCTTTCTGAGAAATCTCATCTCAGTTTCAAGACAATCCTTCATTCACATCATGATTCATTTTTCTTTATTGTGATCCCATCACGAACATGAAAAGAAAAATCTTCGCGTATCGAGATGCCATTATTCGTTGGGACTATTTGTTGAGAGAAACTACGCAATATGTTGTGACAACAAGAATTCAGAGACAAAAAAACCTTAAGACCAGCATGGCTGCCCGTGCAAACCTCTACTATTAAAATAAACTTGCTATTGTTAAAATAAAGGGAAAATATTTGCTATGATGATACCCGCCCGATGTTTTCAGTTAGTAATTGGCCTAAAAGCCCGGGAAACTTTGCAAAAAAGAAAGAAAGAACTAAACGAGGTAGTGGGTTGTGTGGCCGGGCCGGGATGGTGCGGGCCTGAGTTTACAGGACTGTAGTTGGAGTACACTCAGCGATGAAATTCAAAAGCATTCTTCGTTGGAAGGACGGCAGGATGATGTGAATACCCCTTAATACATTGTTGTCAGGTTCCCGTCGCAATATTTCCCTCAAAATACTAGAAAAAAATACCGATTTTTGTAAAAATTTCCCGGATTCTAAGTTTTCTTTAAAAATTAATGGATTTTTTTTTAAAAATGTGCCAAAGATGCAAGAAAATTTCCCGATTTTTATTTTTTTCCCTTTCACCTCTTTTTTTGGCTCAGAATTTCCCGTTTTCCGGGAAATTTCCCTCCACCTGACAACATTGTCTCAATCTCAATAGAGCTTTGTGAGGATCTAAGTCACAACACTGTCACTGTCACAACAGAGAGTGGCATGCACAATACCATGTAGGATATACATAATGACAGGCGTAGACCATACTTATTCATCGTACTGAGAATAGTCAACTTTTCAGGGATTATTGTAAGTCGTAGAAACCCAGTCTTCATACCAAGAGTCTCAACCGTCAAGATAGCTCAGCATTTTGCAAACAAGATCCTGTCGCCCTGCCATCTGATGTTGATGTAATGAACTTGTTTCTTAAATTTGAATACTAATTTGACAATGCGAAGTATGTATCATTTATTCGAATTATGTTATAAGGGGTAGTATCAAATGTCAACATACAGATTGTAATTGGGAACTAACATCTCTTTAATTGTACGATAATCTGTCTATATATTCCAGAAACGTAAGGTAAAAGCAGGTACGTATTTGTAGTACATATATACAATACTTGAAACATAAGAATATGTTGGTAAGAGGTAAGGATTACTATATTTAAGTTGTTCGCATGCTTGTTTCGTAGTCCACTAAAATTAGACGCAAACATACCGTCAGACATTACATTTCCTTTATTCTCATCACATCCACGGTGTTTAGTTTCAAGAATACTGCAAACATAGGCTGTAAAATATAATAGATATATAACTTGTTTATAAACTTGTGAGATTTTGCTTTTTAATTACAGTCTAATCAAATAGAAACAAATAAGCTACTTTGCTTCCATCTGTTGGGTATCTGTCACTAGACACATTTATATGAAGAGTAGCATGACACCCACAAAATAACTTTTAGGGAGTTATTTTACCTTGATACTAACGGGTAAAATGTGTTGTCATCACCTTGCAAAACCCAAATAATTCCTGATGCAATGGTACAAACTTCTGGAGGTGATTATTTAGGCCAACATCAAAAGAAGAAGAAAAAGTTAATTTGAAAAAAATTCGAAGCATGCGTAGTGTAAAGGGATCAATGTTTAGAGGCATCGTTACAAATGACATCATAGCTTGACACATAATGACGAAACCGGTGTCAACTTGGTAAATCATAATTGAAGTCGTACCCAATACACCTCCAAATTTTCGTCAATCTAATTCAAGTCGCTCCTCCAAATTTTCGAATATCCCCGCCACGTAAATGTATTTACGGTTAAATATGTATAACAACCTTGCAAAACTGTTCTTACACGACCAATTGTAGTCCCAAACTCAAAATCCTGGCAGAATCCTTCGGTGTGATGTGGTCAGAAAATCAAGTCCTAGCAAAGTATTATATTCCTACCTTAACAAAAGCCACACATTTCTCTACTCATACAGCTTTTGGTATTATGATGGGAGAACACCGAAAACCAGAGATTCTGCCAGTATGTTCAGTTTGGGGGGCCTTAAAGCCAAAGTTAGGGGGATGTAAGTAGAGTTTTGCAGGGTTTCTACAGATTGTTGAAAGTAAAAATTTTTGAAGTTTGGGGGTACTCGATGATCTGCAGGGATGACACCCGCATTGGAGTGGGGTCTGGCAGAATCACTGTCGAAAATTCCATGAACTCTCACCGGGTAACGAATATGGGACAGCTCACTTACGCTAAGCAGAACAACCTTACAATGCTAGTAGTACAGAAAATAATAAACAATAAAAAAAACTAACACATAAAATCATGTCAGGGCTAAACCGTTACAATTCCTGAAAGAATCCTAACAATATATGAACTTACTTAACACCGTATCACCACCGAAAAGGTTCTCCAAATACAACTTCATATTTCCAATCACTGGCTCTACATTGATATGATTAATCTTCATATACATTCTGCCATCCTTCTCAACTGGCTTTCCTTCGATCACAAAGGTTGCTGTAATATCCGCTGAAAAAAGAAATATTTACGGTTAAAATACGGTTTTCTGGAAAGTTTGACAATTCTCAAATGCAACACTTTTGAGTGAGGAGCTTCGTGAAGAAATAGAAACACCCAGTCAAGAATTTAGAATAGAATGATTTAGTACACTCTTGTGCTTCTTTAGATATAGATGTGACCCAATTCTGTCGGGTCCGTCTTGCTTTTCGGCCTGATATCCCGGGTCACGATACAATGTGCATCAGGACCTAGATTATCCCGATTCTCACTGTTCAAAACTCAACCATGGATAAAAAAAAGTATTAGTTGATAGTTTTTCCTGTAGGCATAGAACTGCACGTGTTATCATTTCTGTGAGACATACAGATACGGTTTTATTTTTTCTGTTTCTTTACTATTAATAATTGAGTTTTAACACATCATGGTACATCAATTCAATCGCTATTTGTTAAAAGGGTGTAAGCCCCATTTCTTTTTTGGAAATTCTTTTTTTCTTTTTAAGGATTCTTTGAGGATAGACGCATCAGAAAGAAAGAAAGAAAGAAAAGAAAGTTTTGATTGTCAGAGCCCCCGGAAAGTCCCGCCCTGAGGAGTGACCGTTCTCCAACTTCTACTGGCGATCTCCGCATGCACATGCTATATGCAACTAAAGCATCTGTCGCGGGTGTGGATGATGCGATTTCTGTCTTTCGGAGACATTTATCGCGAGTCGGAATGTGTAAAAGAGAGGAAAGAAGGTGAAACAAGAAGATAGAGAAACGCGAGAAGAGTTTCCTGGAAGAGGGCAAAACAGAATATGCATTGCTGTATATTCTGTAAAAATCCCTGCATCGCTTGAAACTACTGATAGTTTACCTGGTAAACCACACATGCAAGAAGGGTGGAGAAATTCAGGCAAAACGTACCTTCGATTACAAAACGAAATTCAGGCAAAACGAAACGAAATAGGATCAGGACTTCGTACCTATTTATAACTTTAAAGATAGGTGGCAGAAATGTTATAAGAGAAATCCCGTGTCCATGCAAATTGCAAACGCGGATACGTGATTTTTCTTTCTATTACAAATTTGTATCACTTCATTTTGAGTTGTTAGTGCGTTGCCATTCATCAATGGACTCACGACTCACATTTTCGTCCTGAGACACGATTCACGGTCACATGTGGAACTTCCTAATTAAATAGTCTACTCGGGAGGCAAAGTAACTCTCAATAACCAAAAGGTTGCTCATGTCATGAAGACATTTCCCTACATTGAAGAAACTTGTAAGAAATTGTATGCACAGATTGAATATTGGCGCCAAGAATGACGGGAAAGACTAGAACAAAAACAAATTAACACGAAAATAATCTTTGGTGCAAAACGTTATCCAAATATTGTTAATCCTTTATAAATGTGTCTTAGCTGAATGAAATTTATGAAGAAAAAAAAAGTCTACCTTTCAGAAACTTCATTTTTCACTATGTCCAGGACTTTAAATTGCTTCCACAGCAGTTAAATTTTAAAAGAAACGCTACAGTAATGTATATAAGTTGGGCACAAAATTTAAATTCCGGAGTAACACAAAAACAGCGATTTTGATAGGTTGAAGGAAAAAGTTTTCTTTTTGTGTTTTCCCGTAAAATTTACTTTTTTTCGACTAACGCCCTTTTAACAAATGACGACTCAGTTCTTTGCAAATCAGTTCCTCCTCTTACGCATGTTCTATACAGTTCGCAGGCATAGAAGAAAGATCCAGCAAAAGCTGTCGCCCATGTGTTGAATTTTGTCGTAAAACGTTATTTTTAAGTGTTACTTGCTTTTGACTGATCTTCACTTGTTTGTTGCTTTCAAATGACAAGATTGTTTTTCAGTGTTATCTATAAGCATACAGGCTGAAAAAAAA
>JAGDQP010018381.1:0-11353 GCA_022664845.1 Lepisma saccharinum | reverse complement strand
GGCTTAGGTCAGAAGTGGGTATTTGGCCCACAGAAAATAAGCTAATTCAAGCAAATTAAACCAGACTAATTCTGTTTGTTGGAAGTCCATAACTCCGAAAGTCCTTTGAGATCTCTGGTGTACCATAGACACAAACAATTTTAACATATTTTCTTGTTTCGACCTTTACCACGAAGAAGCAATGAACGAAAAAAAATGCATTCAAAGTTATTTAGCAAAAAAGCACACACATTTTTTATCCATGTCCGTTAAATATTGTAATTTACCATTAGTAATATACACCCACTCATTAATCGCCGCATTAAGATGATAAGGGAGATAATTTATGTTTTAAAAGAAGGTTCACGGATGAAAGATTTTCTCAAGCTTGTAATTTTTCTTTTTTTTTTCTTTTAGTACTCCTTCACCATTATCATGTCTTCCTAAAACAAGAAACAAACATTTTTTTCTCACATAATGATCGTCAGATAAAATTCCACACAATTTCCGGTTTTAAATTGCATAACTTATTCAATAATTTACATTGCGTTTTTGTCCATATTACGTAAATACAAGGTTTTGCACATTGTGTGTAGGAAACGTTAAAGTCTAAGGCTCAATCCAAGTAGGGTTTCTGGCCTTTTTTTTTTTTTACGTTAATTATACAAACAGCACATGAAAACAGAAATTGACTTTCACGAACGAAAGTTCGTTTCGTCCTTCAACAATGAGTACGATTAGTTTTAATAAAAACATTAAAAGTAATCTCAGGATTGTGAGCAGACATTTTTGGGACAGAATAATGTCATAAAAGTGTCTGCACACAATCCTGAGATTACTACTAGCATTTAATTAAAACTAATCGTAATTATTAAAGGACGAAACGAATTTTGGTTCGTGAAAGTCAATTTCTGTTTCCATGTGCTGTTTGTATAATTAACGTAAAACGAAAAAGGCGAGAAACCAGACTTGGATTGAGCCTTAAATCAAATTTTCTAAATATTACCGTGCAGACCTCTATCATACACAAAACTCAGAATATAGCTATCCGAGAAATAGTACAACAACCACACGATAATAATTAATTCGTATTATAGGCATTCCAGTTGATTCGGATACGAATATGGTGGACGAGGAGGAATACAAATGGCGTCACATTGAGATGGCATTTTTTTTTATCTTTTGCCTTCTTTAACTGTTTATAAGTTAATATAGAGTAGGTTAGAAAAGTCAGGTTCGGTTCTAAAAAAAAGTCACTAAAAGGTAAAAAGTCGAAAAAGAATTTTACTTGAATACTAGACCACTTCCAAAATTGGAATTTAAAAGATCAGTCAGGTGGGAAAATTAAATTACTACAAGTCTACTAACTTTGATAGCGAAATTATAGCAAAAAGGACATTGTTATCCCGCTAAGTCCGTCTGTGTCCAGAAATTAAATCTGAGGAACTATAAGATGTGCTTGAGGTGTCAGTGAAACTGTAAGGGACACAGCAACGGTCTTCATTAGTAAAGTGGTTCAGTGTTGCCAACCCATCTTTAAAAATTCAATTGCTCAAAATGTTTCCATTCTGTTAGACGTAACTGCGTTAAACTAGGCACAAACATTATTCCACATAATAAATCAATACTATAGGGTGTTCACGTCCTTTAGCGTTGTAGTTGTCAGTGCTGCCAACCTAATTTCTACACAATTCAACTTTTCAAATTGCTTCCATTACGTTAGATATAGCAGCACCACACTTGGTATAAGCATTATTCAACATAATAGACACAAACTGTGGGTGTCTCTGTCACCTAGCATCCCGTTGTCAGTATTGCCAACCCGCGTTCAGAAATTATATCTCATGAACTACAAGTTGGCTAGATAGATGGCTGAGATGTCGTTGGAAAGGTCTTGACTAGACTAGCTCAGAGCTGGCGGAACCGTCTTGATTGGTGCAGTGGTTTCAGTGTTGCCAACATATTGTATTTAAATTGAATTCAAATTACTTCCATTTCGTATGACTTATCTGCACCAAAATTGGTATAAACTTTAGAAAGTCAATTTTAGCACGATAGAAAATTACTGTGTGGGTTTTCTCTTACCTAAGCACTACAGTTATCATGGTTGCAAACCTATTTTGTAAAAATGAATGTTTTTGTTCCGGAAATGAAATCAAGGGAGCGGAGTCTTTGCGGCGATTGTTGCTAGATTCGCACCGTTAACATGTTTGATAGATATGTAAATAATCTTTCTTAACTGTACAGTTTATTATTTTTCAACTTTGAGAGCATTTTCGGAAACTGGTCTGATTAAAACTAAATGTCTTTCTCTCTACCGGACCTCCCTTTCCCCGAAAATTTTTGGAATTCTCCAAATTTCACTTTGTTGCTCACCGGTCTGTAGCACGGCCTCAGCCAAATAGTTCGTGTGTTTATGGTAAGAGATAGAGCCCTCGTATGCAGTTTGATGATTCAATAGTCTCATTATACAGGTTGGAGGACAAGTGTTAGGATAAATGATGGTGGTCTGAGGGTATGTGTAGGACCTGGGTGAGGGAGATCCAATATGGCCGTCGGAACATACTATTTCTAGCATGCAAATTATCATATCTTAAGAACTATTTTACCTCGAGCTATTATTTTGGTGTCAAATTGTAGGGTTTCATCAGCAAAATGGTTAGCAAATGATGGTGGCAACTTGAGTATCTAGGGTATTCTGGTTGAAATTCTAAAAATTTCCCCAAAATATAATTGTGATCTAGCCAGTATCTTGAAATATGGTGGCTAAAATTCTATTTGGCCTTAATTAAGAGTATAATGTAAGCAAAACTGTTAAGAGTTATTAAAAACAGTGGGTATTTGAATGAGGGTACCAGCTAAGTTTTTGCCGCCATTATTCAAGATGGAGGCACACTCATAGTATTTTTTTAATGAATTTTTCACATTGATGGGGATGCTCTTACCGAAAAGGAATAGAACCATTTTTGTAGATAATTTTGCTCTGTATAATTTTCATCATAAACAGTCTTAACGCACATGTTGGTATTTACGAAAAATTAAGAAGAAAAAAAAACGATTTTTGATCGTCATTTTCCAAGATGGCTGCTACACCACAGCTTAGTTTATGGGTAAATTCCTAGAATTTCAATTAGAAGCCTAAAGTGAACATGCTCGCGAATTTTGTATAAAATGTATTTTTTGGAAACATCTCTAATCTCTTAACGTATTATGACTACTCCCCCCGATATAACTATTTGTATCCTACAGTTGCATGTTACAGCGGCCATATTGGACTCTTCCCTTCTTATGACCGAAGACAGACTACTCTGATGGCCACTAACATATGTTGATCATTTTGACCATAAAACCCTACAATTCGGCACCAGAATTATAACTTTGGTGCAATAGTTCTAAAGCTATCGTTATTCTATGCTAGAAATGACTTGCTTTGGCAGCCATGTTGGATATTCCCTCCTCATGGGCTCAGATGTACCCAGGTAACTAAGATAATTTTATAACCATTTCACTAATAAAACTCAACAATTTGACACCAAATTGAGGGCTTTACGTGCAATAGTTCCTAAGATAGGGTACTTTGTATGCTAAAAATCGTATGTTCCGACGTCCATATTGGATCCCTTTCCCCCTCGGTCCCACACGTACTGCCTTGATGACCACCATCACTTTTACTAACACTTGTTTCCTAATCTAAACAATGGGACCATTCGCAATATTGTATCATCAAACTGAACGCGGGTATGGGATAAGCACACGGCAGGGCGGGGATAAGCACACGGACTAAAAAGAGTTCAGCTTAAAGTTCGGCCATCATGACAAATTGCACAAACTTTCATAGAGACCTTCGACACGTTTGCATGAAGCATATGGTGAGAGAGCCAAACACAACGCTAAGAACGGTTCAGACATTTCATATCGGGTCGAAGTTCCACCTGGGACCACAAAAATTATGGACGGCCGTCCACATGTACAGACATCAATCACGTGGAAAAGTTACTCGTGTTAACGTGCCATACAGACTGAGTGCACAGCTATTGTGCGAAAATAGCGAAAGAGAAGTTCGTAGTTCTACCAGATTAAACCGGTTATCATAGATCAAGACATATTAAAGTCAATTTCTTTTTATCTGCTTTCCTTTAGGCAGTAATCTGCGTTAGAATCTTATTTCATGTAGTGCAACAATGACATATAAGAAGACCTCGCAAGAAAATAGTCCCACCAGTCAAATCCTCTGAATCCAAATCTGAAGTATTTTCTTCGAGCGCCCCTGTTCCCCGAGATAGATAGTAACTTTTGACACATCCGATATAATGTTCCTAATGCTATATATACAGGGTGGCCAGAAAGTCCCTTTACACATGCAATTTTTTCATCGTAACTTTAATAACACTAACAGTTATTTCAACAAAGCTTCCGTATGTGCACCACCATTATCCCTGCACAGATTAATACGCCTCCCTGTCCTCCTACTCATCCGCTTTAGCAGCTGCGGTGTCACATGCTGGAAGGCTTCCAAGCACACTTGCCCGCAGAGCATCATTATCCACGTACCGCTTCTTCCTGACGTATGATCTCCCACAGGGTATTGTCTGGTGTCGTAAGGTCCTGACTTCGAGGCGGCCAAGGATAAGGGACTTATAAATTTGGGGACCCACGTCGTATCCACCGGCCAGGGAACAGTTCATTCAGACGTTCACGAGCAGCAAGTGCGAAGTCGGCGGGAGCTCCATCGTGTTGGTAAACAAGTCAAATAAAGCCAAATAATATTGATACGTAAATTACTCCTAATTAGTAAATAATATTTACGATCACGATCGTTCTACAGTTGAGACCTGCATAAAAACCGATATAACGGCATAGGCACACCTCTCCGTAATTATTTTTTTTCTTAAAATAATTGGCTACAAAATAATAATAATAATAATAGTGTTCATACTGCATTTGCACTTCTGATATGTTGCTACACTTTGTTTTGTAAACCAGTTCAAAACTATTTAGATAAAGTTGTTTTATTTCTTAGGTAAAGGCAGTTAGTAGCCATGTCCTTTTATTAAGTATCATCCCGACAGTT
The DNA here is from genome assembly GCA_022664845.1 of Lepisma saccharinum. Classification (NCBI taxonomy): domain Eukaryota; kingdom Metazoa; phylum Arthropoda; class Insecta; order Zygentoma; family Lepismatidae; genus Lepisma; species Lepisma saccharinum. The sequence goes on along the minus strand of JAGDQP010018381.1, from coordinate 6,303 downwards.
ATATTGCCATGGATAATATTAATACCATCTTGAACCTGCACCTAAACTTATTTTGAAGGAAAACGAGCTTAATTAGGTGGAAGTACACCTGTCGACGTTGAAAACAGAGCAAAGAGAGCAGTGTTTTATCATGACATAGGAATGAAATTACTAGATTTCGCAAATTGACCTGTAACTGGTTCATGACATTCATAGGCAAACTCAAATTAATCTGGCAACATCTGCACTTTTAATTAAATTTAATTCGCCTACACATCTACATTTCGAAAGCTTCCATTTTACAATTTACAAATTTCACCCTTCTCTTTCCCCCAAAATAGTACTCACAATTTCTGCTATAATTCTTTGGTAATTTTGAAATACTTTAACTTTCTTCTTTCAATATTGATAATTTACAGTGTTGCATAATTTATTTTCAAGTAACATCGAATTTTCCCGCTATTTTAAGTTGTGAAAATCAATGTCAATCTTACATAATTTTGGATAATGAGATACAAAATTGAAGACAAATCTTACGGAATGTTTAGATTAGATTATGGGTAGATAGGAACAGAGTCTTAGGTACTAAATTGTCTAGTCCATCATCAGCAACATTTTTTTTTAAAATTGTTCCTTGATATTAGAACTTACCTATTATTTATTAGTGTAGTGCGTTTACGCAAGCCTTAATAATATTTCGACAATTTGATTTCAATGGTTACGTTTAGACAGTCCACCATCTTTAGTTCCAGTGCAGTTATGAACTACAAATTTTAATAATTTTCTGTTTTGTAGAAAGTTCGTTAAGTAATCAAGTATTAAGTTTCCCCATACATAAATGCTAATATAAGTTTCCCCTAATTAATTTTGATTCGAGAAGAACAAATAACGACATTCCCTCCCCCTCCTTTGAAATATTTGATACTCCTTCCATAATTTTATGAATTATAAATAAATTTATAAGCTACTTTGTTTGCTAATATTTTGACTTGATTATGTGAAAAAAAAATTACAGGAACCATATTCAAGATTGGTTCCCGTTCCTTATTTCCAGTTCCAAGATTTGATCATTATCAGTGATTTTGAAATATTTTATGTGCCGGTATATTACTGAATGAATGCCATGTGAATGTTATGATACCAATATTTATAAAAAGAAATACCGCATTTATTTTATGTTCCCGATTGTGACAAGATAAATGAATTCCGACATAATGATTTATGTTTCTTCCGGTTTTGTGAACGTGGAAATTAAATCTTTATCTGTTATTTCACGACGTATTAAATGTTTTAACACTTTTAAAATGTGCAACATACAACTGGCTATTTGCAGTTGCTTCAACTTTTTGTTGATAAATAATCTAAGCTCTTCCGGTAGATGGCACTCAAAATCGTACTGTAATTTGGAGATGAGTTTCGAGTATGGAATTTGTTATGTATTCAAATTGTGACGTTTTTTTGTAGAGGATTATTTGATTATGAGATTTCAGAGTAAAGACTCTATGTCAAGAACTTACCATCGATATTCAGGCGACTAAGTTTTTGAGGTCCAAGTCCACGTAAAAAGACTAAGTAGGTTGTCGTAGAACAGATCTTATGATTATATCCGTTTTATAGAAATAATGTTTTGACGTCAGAAGAACTAGTTTTTATTATGCAGCGAATGTTTGCCTGCCGGAGTGAAAGACTCCTTGGCCAGATATATTAAATTAAGTTTCGTCCCACCTATTTGAGCGTTAGCCTAGGTCCATACAAGCGTGCATCTTAATTAAGAACATATCCTAGTTTATGTACCGAATCCAGCAAGTCTTGCGAAGAATCCACCTACCCGGAGAAAGATTAAAGGTGTTCGACCGCACAGCGATTACATTAAAAACCCATCCAAAGAGGTTTTAACAATTTATCGCTATTGGAAAATGTACTCTTTTACTGGGAGAGATTTACTGTTTCTATAAACAGAATTACTTGGATTTCTACAGTTATTGTTTTGTTTTTAAAATGTGACCTTGAATACATCCTGTCCTTGAGTCCATCACGTGTTTTATTCTTTTTCCTCTTGATGCACAGTTGAGATTTTTTCCCACTTACCTGCGGTTGTATTCGAACCTGGAACCTTGTGATTAATTTGTAGTCCGTTATTTTAACCACTACATACCGATTTTCTCTACAAAATAACTTTAACGGGGAAGTGCGTAGAAGCTTCATGCGTGTTGATTTCATTACATGGACGTTTTCGAAAACACACGATGTTCTTCCTAACGCTCTATCACTGAGTTACGGAGAATTGTGTATGAACAATGTCCATTTTTATGTGGGAGTTTTTTTTTTTTTTTTTTTTTGTGGAAATATTTGGATTTAGAATAATTGAAAAATCAACAACTGATTAAATGAAACGTACGGACATTGAGTTAATTTTTGCAAAGTACAGTACGAACACGGACAAAACCTTTAAAATACGAACTGTCCGTACAAAATACTAATGTATGGTAACCCTAAAAATATGAAAATGGCATTAATTTCTTCACATTATTCTGGTTTAATTATTACTTTGAATGTATGTCGTCTCCAGTATTCCTTTGGTTACGTATGTATTCACTACTTTTAACACTGGGATCACGCATTTACAATTCTTCCGCTCACAGCTCTATATTGAAGTTTTAAACCGAGTATTACAGAAAAATTAAAACAGAACAACAGAATGAAATAAATGGTGAGGTACTTACTATAAGTTCCATTAAATCTTCCTTTGCCATACATGGGAAACAATGCTAACCTTCCTTCTCCTTTGTAATCTCCCTCACAGAAAAGACGCGGGATTTTAGCATCCATTTCCAGATGAAAATGGTCCGCTTTATAATAATTCACCCTATTAAAGTAAACAAGAAAAGCAAATACATATTTAGTATCACGTTAGGACATCTATAGAGCGCTTTCGGTAAATTATCACTATTATTAAAGTTTGGTTTAAATGACCTTTCAAGTCTCTTTTCAGTATTTAGAACATTACAACAGCAATGTCATTTTCAATCGTCAATATCACTTTCTAATAGGTCTGAAGTTGTCAAATATCTCAATTCCTCGTCATCATGATTATTACGTCAAGATCGGCAGGATTTTCGAAGTACGTTTAGCAATCTGAGCTGCTTTCTGTGTTTTTGCTTTATTTGTTTGATGTGCCCCGAATTTCTTCGTACAGTGTAGAGGGGTTCCAATATTCGATATACCGAATGTATGTCGATATGTCTAAAATATCAGATCTTCGATATTAAAATTATATCTTTTCGATTTTTTAATTAGATCATTTTCGATATATCGATATTTCACTTCGATATTTCGGTTTGATATTTTAGTTCGAAATTTCGATACAATCTTCACTTCGATAATTCAGTTCGACATTTCGGTACGATATTTACTTCAATATTTTGATTCGATATATCGATACGACATTTTAATTCAATATTTCGGTTCGGTATTCCGATATTAATTTCGATATATCGTGAAATATCTATATTAATTTTAAAATCGATAAGTCCTAGTTTAGTATAGCAAGTCAGTGGTATAAATGCAACGTGGAACTTATCCAAAGGTGCTTCAGTATGCATGTGTTTGCCTGACACAACACTTCAGCGACCCGCTGTAGCCGTTCTTTGAATTAAATTATCACACATTGTTTCCCCATCGGTTTGAACTCCAGACTACAAGCACTGAAACCTAACGTACCTTAGAAAGCATTCGAATAACCTTATGCCATTCTGCTCATTGTTAGTTGATTGCCTTGATTTTAAAAGTTCAGCAATTATTTAGTTATTTACTAAATTTTTATTTATAGTTTTTAACCTGCAAGAAAATGTATAGCTAAATAAAACTTTTTCAAAACCTGTATGAATGATGCCGATCTGGTAGCCGTGTGGCTTAGGGTGCTAAGCCAGTGATTTGTTGCCTACTGGGTAGCCGTGCGGTCTAAGGCATTAGACCAACGACTCGAAGGTCCCGGGTTCGAGTCACGGCAGGGGCATGGGTGTCTTTTAACTCGAACGTGACGGATAATCGTGACAGGCCGAAGTCAACAGTTACTACACTGGCCCATATAAAATAAAGTTTTAAGCCAGAGCGACTCGAAACTGCCGGGTTCGAATCCCGGTTGCATCTTGGATGTTTGTGATTGTGAATTTTGGATGGAACAGTGGCGGAGAATCGTGATGGGCCGAAGTAAAAAGTTTCTGGAATGGCCCATACAAAATAATGGTTCGGACGGACGTATCGATAGTTTTGTTTCAGTGTGGTGGTCCAATGTTGTCTGGGTTCAAATATAGAGGAAATTTGTCAGATATTGGGAGACTGTCTAGTTTTATGGAGGAAAACCTGCTTAATGCAAATTATATAAGTGACAGAAATGTGTTACAAACTGAAATTATTTGTTGTGATGTTAAAAATTTTCCGAAACATTCCTGGACAACTATATCTGCCTGGAAATTTCCAGTAGCTTGGCTAGACAACGGTATTTGTCGAGGTACTATCCTCACATTAATCTGGTGCAAACAATGAAAACTCTGGAAAATCTCAGACAGGATGCACGGTACCGAGGCTGGAACCTGCGTGCCTCCCTACTGTCTATCCGAAGTCCGTGATGTTAACAATTGGACTACGGTAACTGGGTATAAATGTGTTTATACGTGAGGGTAAATAATTGTAGTGTTTGTGAAGAATGCATTGTACATCCTATGTCTCATTAAATATAAGAAATTTATAATTAAACAATCCTAGGGAACGCAGGTCATCTAATTAGAATTTTCATTGTTTACATAAATAGTTTATCAAAGAAATACCACTAAGAAAAATCATCAACAGAAGTTGCCTGATGAGAGGTGGTTTACCTTAATTTAATTTCGTCTGAACTTTCATTAAAATTCCTTGTTTTCGTTTTGAGTTCATGAGTCTACAATTTTTATATCTTTCAATATTCAATTTAGTTTAACATTATCAGATAATATTGTATATTTTACATGTTAATAAATAAAGACATAATTTAATTACAGATGTTAGGAATCCGATTTCCAGTATTGGAAAGCAGAATAATAGTTTTTTATTGTATTTTTTTTTATTTGTTTTAGATAAACTTGGTTCTTATACAACACTGGATTAAGTTTTAAAATTCTAAGATCGTTTACTTTTGAATGAGAGGAGCTTTTTAAGTAAGATTATAAACCGGATGTAAGTTTAGCCTTAGACTAAGTAAGGTAGACTTATCCCGCCTACGTATTTTCTTCTGCGCTAATGAGCACGTGATTTTGAAGCCTGCTGCTAGATGACACTAGCGACTACTTTCAGTCGTTGGTTCTTTCCAGTAGTAGCCACAAGATCTACCAAACGGCAGGCTTCAAAATCACACGAAAATAGCTAAGTGGTATAGGTCTATATTCTTATTTAGTCTCTGTTTAGCTATACGTGTGTTCGTCTAATGTCAGACATTGAGGCGACTAAAACTGTGGTTTTCTTTCTGACTGCTGAGGAAGTTGGAGCACGAGAAATTTATCGTCTCATGTCTACTGCCCAGATTTCTCCCAATGCGGTTTCCACATATTTTGGAGAGCTGAAGAGAAACGTTTGTGGACATTGGTTCGCATCGGACGAGGTCGTGCGTGACTGGGTAAAGATTGGTTTCTTCGGCAACCAAGAAGCTTCTTCAAAGATGGGATTGACCGTCTTATCTCCCAATGGGAAGAATGTGTTAACATTTTGGGAGATTACCTTTGTACCTTTAAGGTAATAAATGTTCAATGTCACATTTTGACGGCTAATCCGTTTTCATTTGACTGCCTTTATATATATAGTTCCCATAAACATTAGTCGAATTCTGCGTCGTATAGGAGATACAGCGTTGACAAGTGGAAGCCTAAAACACGACGCAGACAATGGGATGAAAGTGAATAGGTCGCAATAAAGCAGGAACGATACATGAAATGAAAATATTGTTTATGGGAAGTATCTTGCAACAACATGGTTGATATCAGAAGTGAAAACGCCGTGTCACCGGACTGTCAGTGTTGCCAACCTGGTATCACGTTACACATTTTCCCATGCCACTAGGTCATTTTATTGGATTTGTTGCATGCCATCGTGATGATCAACAACATAAGTCTAGCATACACAACAGTGTTCCCAACTATGGATCATAACTCGAGCTAGTATTTGTATGTTTCTCGGATATGTCCTCCCGTGTATTACCCATAGTTGGCAACACTGCAGTTTCTGCTTCGCACGCGTATGTTGCTTTTCATCACTAGGGCATGCACCAAATTTCATAAACCGACATAGTACCATTTG
>JAGDQP010018380.1:0-36669 GCA_022664845.1 Lepisma saccharinum | reverse complement strand
GCGCGAGCTGGCAACAGCCTTAGGGTTGGTGGCGGTGGACGTAGTGGGTTTTAGGATCATCACCACCCTTATAGCTTGAGGATCATGAACCTTGCCACCTCGCGCCAAGTTCCTTTGTTCCTGTTACATGCTGTCACCAAGGAACTTGGCTCATCCGTCTCCCATTTCACACCTTTTTAGGGCTAAAGAACTTGGCTCCACTTTTTGTACCTCTGGTGTTTTTGTTCGGTTAGACTTACCTGTAACTCGCAAACGACGGTTTTTCTACCCAAAGAAGAAACTACATAATGTGGCAAGAGTGTTTTTAATTATCAACTTTCATTTCAAAAACATCTACATCATACAAATCATGCCATTTCTTTGTAGTGAGAACTGTGACACTCAGCTTCAGCCACAATTTTTTTTATGTTTATATTTGGTTACTGTTATTCGAATGCAATTGTTAAAATGTTAATCTGTGGTCCTGCTTATGTACTTGGTTTTATTTATCACTTTCACATTACCCAAAATCACCAGACCGACAACCTGGCGATCCGATGGTCGAATCTTGACCCAATAGACCCGGTGACGGTCTTGTTCCTATGGTTTGAACTAATGTACAGTGATCTAGTTTTTGACAATTTTATAAGATTGTAATGCTTTTATGATATTAAAAATTTAAACTTGTTTTTTTTTTCAGAATAGCCTTTACCAGAGGGATATTTGCAAACCTCCGGTAGCCTTTTTATTCTTTCCGGGATACGGGATTATTTCCCTATTTTATTACTATAGTTAGGAACTTTTCGACGTCATATTTTTTATACTCTGAGGAATAACACTGCCGCTTCCTGTCACTCCTGAAAGAAAGAATTTTCAAACATAATTATCATACACACAATTTTCATACACACAGAAGTGGGAGGAAAGAATTAAAAAATTTGCTTCGTTCTACGGTTCACCGGATCCAAATCGGGTCACCGAGTCAGCCTAAGTTCCAAGCACAGCCCCGGTCTATAGCTTGACCCGATTAATCCGGTGACCCGTTTCAGTTCTGAAGACAACACGATCGAAGACAGAATGTTTTTGGTTGCAAACGAATTGCCAAATAGATACCGAGCCTTAAAGTATAGATTTCAAGGTCAAGTAACCTTGGAGAGCGATAAGTTCCATTTATGCTGCAGGACCCATCTTAAAACTGCTTGTGACACAAGTGAAAATTAGTCAATATCAATCCCCTTAAAGAGCGATGTGACGAGTTGAGCCAAAAACAATTCTATTGAAATTCTGGAAATATTGCTGAACTGGTAGCCGTGTGGGTTAAGGCGATAAGCCAATGAATCGAAGGTCCTGGTTTCGAATCCAGGATGGGGCATGGATGTTTGTGATCGTTAATTTTAATTCAGAATAGCCTTGACGGATGTCAACATTTACTAGAATAGCCCATTTAAATCTGGAAATGTTTCTGAAATTGTGCTCTCAAAATTAAGACGATTTGTGCATTATTTTTACCACGGTAAGGCTGAGAATCTTGCTCATCGGTTCTCTCTGTTAAGGTTCTTTCCGAGACCTCACATTTCATTGAAAATGCATCCTGAAAAATTTTCTCAGTCCTTGTCTTCTCCTTAGAGTTGAATTTATTCAGCTTTTGTTTTGATCGTTGATAAATTGCGCTTTTATTGTGTTAAATTTCAAGAAATTGAACAATTGGGGAGCAAATGTCGACAGTATTTCAGATACGTTAAATTGAGTAATTTCGAAAAACAAAAAATTGCTCCCGACGTACATACTGCAGTAAACTACAGATCTGTAACAAATTTGTTTAGAATACTTGGCATTTACTCGTCAATGTAAATCATGAGGATTCTTACTGAAGCAAAACTATTGTAAAGGGTGAAGGTGAGAAAAAAAAGAAGAGAACAATAGGTCATTGAATACCAAATTTCGCGAGATGTGGCAGCGTCTTGTCAAGTTGTTAATGGACAATGAACAGGCAGGGTAGATTTGCTAATTTACGTACAAAATAACAAGAAGGCAGGAACCAGTATGAGTACCTACATACATGCATGCAATATTTTTGTACTGATGGACACACTAATTCCCCAAAATTGTTGATGATAAACTAAAGATTGAAAAGAATACAATGCGTATGAGTGGAGTTCTTTCATAAAATTAATTATGTAAACTTACTACAATTGAGTTTTGTACTTGCATATTATATTTCTACTTAGATGTGAAACATTATAGTACTTTTCTATCAGAAACCAAAGCAAAAACCAAATATAAGACAAAACAGAGTATTACAATATAATTAATTATATGTTGAAAAAAATTGAAAGCCATTTAGCACTCAAAATAACTAACTGTTATTCTCTGTCATAACTTTGATGATAGATCAACCAAATAGTTTATTTGTTGTGAACAATTTTTTTATGGATTACTAATCCTGGTTTTCTTTGTTGTTATTAGTTAAGCTTATATCATAAATTACATAGAAATATTAGGTACAGCGTGGGCAGATCTATCTTTTTTAATGAATATATATTTCTCTTAAAGTCAAGGTTAATTTAATAAAATGTTGTATGTACGATAAATCAGTTTCCAGTATTGACAGTTATATCCACAGAAACAAGCTTATAGCATACAGCTCGTGATACCTTTGAATCATATGACGGACATTAGTGGTAATAATGTTCTTCCTCAAGCACAAAAGAATACTTTTTCTTATTGTTTCTAGCACATAAAAAGTCTAAATTTTGAAATAGTGGTACTGAAACATATCTAATATGCTAACAAAGACAGTTTTGGCTCAATCAGGGCAGACATTTGTGAACAGGTACTCCTCTGTCACACATTCATCAAGCGCCAAGCAATATCTCAATTTTTTGTTATACTTTTTCCTTGCCAAAAGCATCGATAACTTTCGTAGAAAAATGCTACAATTTTGATTACCACGTTACAGAAATATTGTGCCGGTTGGGGAACAATTTGTAGCTATAACACTGTTAAACTTTTGGGGGTAAGCTGCTTGATATAACCTGTTATGTTCCAGAGGAATATCAGTAATTGCAGTTATTGCCACTAATTCAGGAAAAAAAGCACAGGGTAAGTTCTTGTACGTTTGCGCATATGCGCAGAAAGGAAATGCAGCTTCTTATCCAAGATCAATGTCATTCAAGCGTTTACCTTCTGCTACTAACTTGATAGTTTATTTTCTAAGAAATTGGAAATAGACTGAATCAATTAGAATTAAAACGTATCATTATTCGTGGGAATAACTTCGTTTATGTCTTCCGAGTTCGAATAGCACACATATGTTTCTCTGTAACAGCTTTGTCCAGTTCGTAGAACGCTGAATATGTAACTGAACGACCAATATTCGAGCCGCACTTAAAGATTTGTTTTGCTCTAGCCAGGAAAAGTGGAAGATCTCTGTTCTTTAACACTGGATGGACAATTCCAAGAAGTAAAGTTTCCTAGCATCTTGTGAGAAATGCTTCTAACAATGTGAATACAGCAACACTACAATTTGCTAATTGTTTGTGCCAAACATACTTTACATTGACTAGTTTTCTAATATATATCTTACTTTTAATTATGCGTTTCGTACCACAGAACAAGACCCTGTTATATGGAAGGATTTAGGTTTTATGAGATTTTGATGTAATAAGTAGTTAAGAAAGAAATACCAATTCCAACTATGCTTGACTAATGTTGGTGTTTGTTACTGGGAAAGATGAAAAAGATTTGTAGATGGAGTGATGCAAAATTTACTAAGTTGAACAATTTGGTGGCGTCTGTAGACCCAATCTTTGATGATTATTTTGATTTAGAGATATAATAAAAACTGATATATCAATTTGATATTTGTTGTACATTTCAAAGACATATTTCAATGCTAGTGTGGCCAATAATTAAGGCTCAGTAACTAAGGCCTCCATCTTACAAACGTTCCACCAAAATGTTTTCAGTTGTTGATATACATAATGAAATCAAATTATAAATTTAAACACCCTAACACATTTCCAAGGCGTTACTATTTCGTTCAATATAACGTAAACATTAAAAAGATCATGTTATAATACATTGTATTTCCTACGTAGAAAATGAATTAATTATGATGAAGAGATACGCTCAGTCTTCAAATCATTAACTAGCTCAATTTCGAAGAGAGCCAAATTACGTATCCTAACACAGCGTAGAAATATAGTCTCCATCACAAAAGCTACTAGTCCACACACCAGTCCAAGTCATAGTAACAAGAGAGCTCTCTAAGCTATCTAGGGAAATATGACGGTTAATGTCTTCCTTACGCGTGTGTCTGTACTCAGTGCGTGACTTTCTCAGCTCCTGGTAGAGACGTATCATTATTCTATCTAATGTGTAACCCAGCATCAAGACACAAATGTATAATTCGCCCAAACTCATGAGTAAACATTGACTCTTCACTAATATTGAACACTGATTTCCCTCGCCTAAATTGAAATACCATGTATTAAAAGTTTGCTTCACTGCGATCTACTAGAAGGACAAAATCACCTGTCTCGGTAATTCTTTATATTCCAGTAAACGAGTGGTTAAGATCAACCCAATTCTGTAACACACTTCAATCAGCTTCTGCGCCTGCAGCATCAAACATAAACCGAAGTGCTTTAATACAACCGAACGACAATCTAGAATCTACAACATCTTCTGTATTACCAGGTGTATGCTTAAGTAGTTTCCGGTTTACCTAAGAGATGGCGCCAGCAAAAAGTACGCAGCGTGTTCATTTGACACGTACGTCATTTTGTTTGTCTGACATTAAACTACAAACACACACAAGTTGAGTCCGCCAAACACTAGCGTCTTTGTTTTATCGTTTTAGTGATCATGTCGAAGTTTGTGCCTGAAAAAGAACATTTGCGGCACGCATTGCTTTTCTTATTTAATCGAAAGAAAAAGGTTGTTGAAAGTCATTGTGTGCTGGTAGAAACATATGGTGAACACGCTCCATCGATTAGAACATGTGAAACAAGGTTTCGACAATTTAAAAGTGGTGATTTCAATGTGAAAGACAGTGCGCGCTCTGGTAGAATACAAAAGTGCGAAAACGAGCAATTGCAGGTGTTATTGGATTATGACCCAACTCAAACTCAACAGCAATTGGCAAAAGCATTAAATGTGTCACAAGAAACAGTCAGCAGACGTTTACGAGCAATGGGGAAGATCAATAAACTTGGTAAATGGGTCCCACACGATTTGAATGAACGTCAAATGGAAAATCGCAAAATCACTTGTGAAATGTTGCTTCAACGCCACCAAAGAAAATCCATTTTGTATCGAATTGTGACGGGTGACGAAAAATGGATTGATTTTGAAAACCCGAAGCTGAAAAAATCGTGGCTTTGACCTGGCGAAGCCGGTCCTTCAACATCAAGGCCAAATCGCTTCTAGTCTGGTGTCTGGTGGGACCAGAGCGGTATTGTGTATTACGAACTCTTGAAGCCCGGCGAAACCGTTAATGCACAACGCTATCACCAACAAATGATTAATTTAAATCACGCATTGATCGAAAGACGACCGGAATGGGCCCGAAGACATGGCAAAGTGATTGTGTTACACGACAATGCGCAGTCTCACACAGCAAAACCAGTGAAAGACACCTTGAAATCGCTTGGATGGGACATCCTTCAGCACCCACCTTACTCCCCAGACCTGGCGCCATCTGACTATCACCTCTTCGCATCAATGGGGCACGCGCTTGCAGACCAGCACTTCAGCAATTTCGAAGACGTTGGAAAATGGCTCGACGAATGGTTTGTCGCAAAAGACAAGCAGTTTTTCTGGCATGGTATGCATCAATTACCTGAAAGATGGGCGAAATGTGTAGAAGCCGATGGCCAATATTTTGAATAAACAAAATTAATTTCCCTTGAAATTTACGTGTTTTCTTTACCACAAAAACTTATGCATACATCTGGTACTAATATAATGATATGTCTTAGATCTAGTCAGGATACCAAAAAAATGCAGCTTGGTAACCAGTATTCAATATTAAAGCAACCACCACCCAAGTGATAAAAACAAATCTTAGTTACATTGGTCGGAAAAGATGGTGCAGATACACCTAAAAGTAATGCTAATGAATACATCAAAGGCTATTTTAAAACAGAAATACTTTATTTTGCTTTTGTATATGACGAATGCATTTGAAACAAACAACCACCACGGAGATAGACATAGGAATACCAATGCACGGTAGAAATTCAAAAGGAAAAATTAAATTCATCCAAAGTGAATACTGAATTGGGCTCGGGGAGACCCATAAGGGACACATTTAGTCCCTGGATAACACTAGGACATACATGTTATTTGCGACACTACTTACAACGCTTGTCTCGATCACTCCATCATATTTACCAATGTTTATGAGAGAACCATTGGCATATGGTTTGTTTAGAATGAAAGTAAAATTAAATTTGTTCTGAAGTGCGTCCAAGATCTCCGCGTAAAGACCAAAATAACGAACAGTATTATACAATCTGACTGGTATCATTCGAAGCGTTCTGTCTACTGAATAAATTACAATATTGCATCTATGTATATTGCTCAATTTGTTTGGAAACAATTCAGATACACGGAAGAATTTGTAATTCTTCCAAATGTCTAGAAGGAGAATGTATACGGGCCAGCTGCAGCCAATGTGGGAAAAAGGAAAATATGTGTATACAATAACTACAATTTCGGAATTCAAAATAACTATAATTTCGTAATTCGGTTTTCAGTTGAATGGACAAGAACAATTGGATTTTGCGAAATGTAGTGTTTGCAGTACCTTGAATATACCTTCAATGTCTTCCGTTCTGTCGTTATCGTTCAAGAGGAATACCAGACACTTATGTGGTGGGTTATGAAACGAAAAATTCATAAATCTTCCTAATATTGTTATAACACTTAGAACTTTCCTTGATTAAGAATCAAGTATCTCCTCTGTTGGTTTCCACGGAATCTTAAAGAAGAAATAATGGAATTAACATCCTCCAGCTTCATTGTTAACCCTGGCATCGTAGCTTCTTGAAACAGCTATGTGAAAGTTGTCCAATTTTACTTCATAAAAAATAACAACGAGTCTGGAAATTCTTAAATACTGGATTATAGTAGCACTGACGTTTTCGATTTGTTGTTCGTTTTTGCTTCAAACAATAGTGATATTTTTCGTTGTAATGAAATAGATATAAATAATAGGACCATGGTTAGAATCGGGCATTTCATTTTGAAAGCTTTTGGTTGTCCTTTAATTAGAAAATAGATTACAATTAATGAGCATTACGAATTTGACATTTGACCAAAAATCAAAATGATATTATTTGATGTTACATAAGCTCTATATTCATCTAGACTACATTGTATACTAATGCAAAATGAAAAAAAATGCTAGTGGCTTCCTTCAAATTCATTTACAAACCGTTTCTCTGCCTGATTCTAGTATTGTAAACGCTGAAAACTACTACGCTCCTCTTTTGTAAACTAGCCAAGTTCTTCCCCATTGCATTTATTTTATGATAGTAGATAGGAAAGGTAACAGATAGTCAAATACAGTGATGCTGTTACAGTTATTAAAAGGTGTTTTACAAAATTATGCTATTGAGTGAAACACTTGTAGTTTTATCTTTCCAGAGAAAACTTAAGAAGTTCCAAGATCTCAGAGTGACCAAGATTCCAGAAATACTCAATTTATTCGATTCAAGCTATAGCTTACAAAGAATTTTCCTACGTTTTCTAAGCTGTCCATAAAGGTACAACTACTGATACAATCAACAAATCATTATGGTGGCCTGGAACGAAATAAATTTATCTTTTAAATGAATAACATTTACTCTTAATAACAGATACTTCGTATTATGTAATTACATGTATACACTTTGCGCAACCAGAATATTGATAACTAATAAATACTATAACACACCGAGAGCAATGTTTGTATTGTACACTGTTTCTTTCTTATTTATAAGTATTTTAAATTTGTCTCAAATCATTAAATTTCATTTCAGAATGAGAAAACGCTGTCTTTCATACTCCCAGGATAGGGAAATACTCTTGTAAACTAACCGTCGTTTTATCATTACACATTCACACTGCAGAAGCCATTTGTGTGAAACAAAACCGTTGCTTATCTTGCGTACACAGTTCCATCGTAAAATGAGATCCGAAACGCAGATAGGAACCAAACTAGTGGCTCAGTAATTTAACTGAAATGGCATTGTGGTTCTACCATATCCTATTACCAAACTTAGCTCTTGACTTTCATCTCTTTTATTTCCTACCAAAGATACTTCAACAAATAAACTTTCGAGGCAAATCATATCTAAGAATTTATGTTAGATAACTTTATTATACAGTACCTGTTACATTGGTCAACACAATTTTGACCAAATATTGTCAGGATAGCATTCATAACTGACGGGTATACAAAGTCGTACAGGTGCCCAATGTTATACATCATTCCATAAACTTCCAGCAACAAAGTCAACGAGCTAAACTTTTGCCATCCAAGCTACATGGCCTGCCCAACTTAGTCGTCGCGATTTTATTCTTGTTACAACATCTGGTGAATCGTAGAGTCCGTGGAGTTCTTGATTGTACTTCTTCATAATATATAATTAAAAGGACAAAATTACTAAGTGAGACTTTGACGTTTATAATGAGATCTTCTTATATTTGTGGGAAAACAATCCGATCGTTTTACATTATTTGGTTGTTGGAAATATTTAGAAAATTTCTTACCTTCGATTGGACACTTATCCACAATCTCTTCTGTTTTACCTTAGAATCATCAACTTGGTTTCACTTTAACGTTCGTGCCTGCAATGATAATCCAACTAATAACAAGAACTACGTAAACATATGAGAAATAGAGGAGGAACAATGGAGTAAACATATCATTCAATTTTTCTGTCTTTATTCTTGTTCAAGTTATATCATATAAATTCCCTTATACTTCCCTTGCGTCACGAATACCATTTGTGTATTTTCCGATTTTACTGCATTTCTGAGTATATCAAGAACAATCCATCACAGTCTACATAATTAGGACATCATTAATATTTATATCTGGAATTGTGAGTTATTTATCTCTGTTCGAAATAATTACGACTTAACTTGCCAAAGAGATGATTTTTTTTCGCATGGCGTTAAACACATAAACTAAATACACTGAAACGAAAACAAATAGTTGTCCTGCGGTCAAGTTATTAATTATAACAAAACTCGCTAAAATGGTATGCTGTTCTTAAAAATTTTAATTGTTGATGGTAAAGTTTTTAACATTTTTAACGTTGAAATTAGCACTGGAAAATTGACACCTGCGGTGAGTGGGATTCGAACCCGAATCTCCCATTTACCGGTTTGGGTATGTTTTATATTACACTACCACAGCACGGCCAATTGTCTCTCACCGAGCCGCCGTAACTCAGTGGTAGAGCGTTTAGCGTAGCATTCGGAAGGTCGTAAGTTCGATCCCAGGGACCGACTGAGGTCTTTCCAGGGTTTATCTTCAGTCACACCAGGCTAATATCAGGATTTCACTTTGAATATAGGCCCTGGCCGACCCCCTCTCGTATCCTTTCCCCTCCCCTATCTCGATCTGTGTCTTAGACACCTAAAGGCCATAAATAAATAAATTTCTATTTTCAAGAGCCAATTCTCTGTGTATATACAAGGTAACCAGAAACAGTTCATGCAATTTTTGATGTCACATGAGAAGACATGACCACTCATAAGTAAATAATTGCCTCTCATGCTGGGAAAGGGATCGGACTGAGGGTAGGTACATTGACCGTGACTAAGACAAGCGCTTTCTACACTCACAAGAGCCATAGCCCTAGTAGCGGTGAAGGCAAATCGAGATGTCGAAGTAGCTCGATCGGGGTTCTCTCCACTCAGTTCCTTTTTCATATATTTCCGTTATTTCCTTCTTTCACTGTCATTCTCTGTATAATTATTTAATTCAAAATTTGTTAGTGTGACTGTGAGAATTAGTCCAAAATTGGCTAGAAAATGTTTGGGCCAACACATATGGAATATTTAATGAACAGTTTAAAGACTTTAAACGACGCAGCTTCAATATATAATATAGAGAGTAAATCTCTATTGCCTACGAAGGAAATTATTTTTACATTGTAGATATTAAAATTCCTTGATCATGCCTAAAAACACCCTGTATTATATTTGAGAAAATTCAATTTTGATTCATCATAATTCCAATGGGTAATCAAACAGGAATAATACTTTAATAAACACCTTAATTACATGTACATCCTTGTTAGATCCACGAAATATGTGTGTAGCACTTTGTAAATAACGCAGATAGTACTCGTAGATGTCAAACAGTCACACAACTTTTAATAGCAGTGCGGTAGACTTAGAAATATGTTTACGTTAAAATAAAAATTGAGTGCCGTGTTCTACTAGAACTCCAGAACCAAAGATTTTGAAGACTAAGGAACCATAGAGGTCATAACATCAGGGATTTTTTATATTTCCTGGTCTGAATTTAACTACATCTAACATACCAAGTAATTAAAATTGAATTTGTGCAGAACATAAAGAGTTTGTTTACTTGTCTATTGTTCTATGTTATTTCCTTGACAATGAAATATTTACATGGGATAAGGAACTTCCTCAATCACAAACTGTGGTAAAATTTAAACCTTGGATTGTAACGTGCTGCATTGACTTCTATTCTTTTACCGTTTGGGGTCGAAACCACACATGTTTTCAAAATAAGTAAAACAATGAGTGGAGCATATAATTTAATTCGTAACAACTGTTCTTAAATATTCTTATAAGAAGAATGCACTCAAAGTTATACAGTAGAATGAACATTAAAAAAAAGACAGAAAACTTCTGTTTGAGTGTGTACACCCCCACTGCCCGCACTGTCGGGATGTAAATCTATGATTAGAAGAAAATATTAATGTCAAAGTGATAGAATAAGGTAAAAGCTCTCCCTGGTCTTCAGATCTTATACACTGCTCGCCATTAAAAATGCAATATTAAGGTAAAGAGAAGATAACAACCGAAAATTTGGCAGATAGATACCGTAATGTAGAAGTATCAAATGTTTAAAATTACAACTCTGTGCGATGCGTGACAACGTGGCTTCAACAGAACACAACTTCCAAAATTCAGTAACCTGTGGGCCCATCATGAGCGTTCAGAACAGCTATAACACGACGAGGCATAGAGAGGATGAGTCCTTGGATGCACTGGTGAGATATGGCAAGTCATGCGTCTTCGACACGATGTCACAGCTCATCAAATGTGGTTGGTGGAGGTCGCTGACGTGAGAGGTGTTGTGCAATTATGGACCAAACGTGTTTAATCGACAAGAGATCAGGTGAACGCGCCGGACAAGGAAACGGAGAAGTATTATGTCCATCCAGGAAAACTAGGATATGACGTTTCACATGCGATCGCGCATTATTCTGTTGTAATGTGGTTCTTGGTAGGACCTACACTAAAGGGATCACTATCATTGTAGCGCGCGGTCGTTGGGATCCGGTATGTGGTTGGGTGGTTTCTTTGTGGAGCCATCGAGCCCTTATGTGCTGCAGTGTGGGCGCAGTCCGCCAAATACGGGCATCAATGTCCCTTAAGTATAGCCTGTACTTGCGATATGCCACAATCCTTCTGCGATTAAATATTGAAAGCTACTGGAGGGGTTGCCGGATTAACACACTCACTTTATACCAACAGTCATCTGCCACTGAATTGCGGCTCTCTGACCTACCTCTGATTGCTCTTCCTAGATGGCATATCCGACGCCTTTGATGCGTCACGGAGTTGCCTTGCTAATCAGTTTATCTATCCATGCTCTATATATTCTGCAAATTTCTTGTGTTGTTCCATTTTTAATAGCGAGTAGTGTAATAAACTGCAGATGTAATCTTTAAACACACTCTGTCCATTTATCTCAAATTTTAGTGAGAAGCTTGAATCCAAATGGGTTACAAAAAGCTGCTGTTTCAAAACACAGAAGTAGAAACGGCCTGAGCCTTTGATGCCTAAAGTCTATAAATAAAATTCAAAATAAGAAGTACGAACAACTGTTCATTGTGCTAATTAGATGTTTTCGACTTATAATCAATCCGAGATATTCGTAGGATAGTAATAACTTTACCTAATTTTGACAGTAGAATTTTTATCTTCATCATATTCATTGTCATATTAGAGGAAGTGGTAAGGAGATTCATCTCGATTCATGATTAACCCTTAAATTAGTCTGCTGAGTAAATAAGTTCTTTCGCTATAGGTTTTGAAATAACAAACAACTTTCTTTAAAATCATATATGCATATGAATACCAAAATTAATAGCCTGTTTCCCATAACACTTTGGCAATATTATTTTTTTTGTAAGGAAAGTATGAAAAGCTTAGCCAGTGTAACTAAAATGAAACATCGTCTGCTCCAAACAATACCTCAGAACTTCCTAAAAAAATGATCGATAATGAAGTCATGTATGAAATCTAGATAATCTCAAAAGCTGTGAATTAAACTAATTTAGCCTGATTTCTTGATAGAATTCTGATGTTTATGTAGACAGTGAAAGCTGAAACGGGAAAACTAATGAGCAGGTGAACATGTTCTACCTATGTTTGATGTGCATGTAGAAGTACAAACAACAGAAAATGGAACACACCCAGGACTGTGCATAATTGCTATCACAATTCACGTCTTACCATCTATTTGACAGGAGATGAATACCAAGCCCATAAAAGACCTGAGTTTCGGAGTCTAGGAATTATTGTACTACAGTTTCCAGAACCTCTTCATCATCAAACCTTTCCCAAGTGAGGGAGTTCTGCATAGTGCTAGTCTGTAAGGAAAAGGTCATTAGAAAGGGGCGGACTGGGGTAATACCTGCCAACCAAAGTACATGAATTTTTGACGGCTGATGGCAGCAGCATGTATCATGGTGTTACTACGGTAGATGATTGATTCCATTGCGATTGGCGACGATGGCCGCTTGATTTGTAATACTGCTCGCAATATGTTCAGTTGTTAACAGTAGTAAGTAGCGTTAATAGTTTGGTTAGAATCTAGGACCTCTTAGTGAATTATGCTTTTGGCATTCCCCACCCGCACTTAACATCACCTTCTTGGTACTAAGTTCTGCTTTAGACGTGAATAGAGGCAGTATAGAAAAGCGACACACAGTCCTTCGGCCCTTTAAGTTTCGGTACAGAACCCACTTCTCATCACCCGTGGCAATACGTGTCAAGAACCGAAAATTTTTGAACCGGGAAAGCAGGGAAACCGAGGTCACGACGTTCCACTCAGCTGATATAGAACCCAAGAATCAAATTTTGTGGGGAAACCCAGCAATTGTAGCCATCTTTCCACTGTTGTCCGGTGTACCTGGAAGATTTCAGCCAGTCTTTTTTATGGTTGGATTAAGTCTATTTCGAAAGGATTGTTCGATATCCCCTTCAGAAAACACTGTGATTGTTGACAGCTTCTGTGTCCGTCCTTGAATTTTCGAAACTACCGACGACATGAGCTATTGTCATCTTCATTTTCAGAATACCCGTGCCGAATGGTGCGTCAGGCTGCGACCGCATTGCTTCGTTTATCGAACTCAAAAGTAAACAATATCTGATATGCTGCTCATCGGTTTCCATTTCAACTTCCCTATACGTCATCATTTTCTGTACTTGTGGTCCTCAATTAATTCTCTGGCAGCGCCATGTGTGAGGACAGTACTTCGCGAACCTGTAACATGTGAAGACGTGTAAAAGTTTAGCACTAATCCAATAAATGATTACAAAACACCCTTAAATGACTGCTAAACATCTACAAACCATGTAGAAACATACCTAATCTATACTTGAAGGAATTAGTAGATATTCCAGAAAGTTTCAGAGTTCCAATCCTTTTTACGTAGGTAATATAGAAACAAAGAAGCCCCGCTATCAAATCACAAATGCACGTATACATATTTCTGCAATTACCAGAAACCTCCAGAAATTAGAAACTTTACCAAATACATTTTTTGAAATAACTAACCATCAGACTGAACAGAGTTTTAGAAAACCTAATGACTTTCTAATTTCCAACTAACTTTAACAGTCTATATGAAATAAATGTTGAAGTGAGTAAGCATATAATATTGCACAATGATGTTTGTCTTCCCACATGCTTATTTGTATGTCAAAAGTTCGCTATAACTGTGGACACGGATTTCACAGAACTACTGGAAAACGCTTGTAAGGAATCTTGTTGAAAAAAAATATTTGTGAATCATTAAACAACAAAAGAGAGAGTTTGAACAAGTAAACCTACATCTCAATTGACCCTTGTTTAGCAGCTCCTTTCATGCTAACGAATAGAACCCTATATAATACTCGTAATACATGTTCTTTTCACCATACCAAAAATAGCAACGCCTTGAACAACTGCATCAATTACGAGTGCAATTGTTTCTGTTGACGCATTTGTTTCAACGTAGAACTAGTAACATAAATTTGATAATGTTTATAATAGTGTTGCGACTTGCTGGGATGTCCTGTTTTTAATTCAATATGTTCTTATAGTTTTCGTACAGATGTCTGTCCTACGTAAACATTGTCGTTATTTGGTGAGTTAGTTATGTGTACAATAAGGAAAAAGCATGGAGAACCTTGAGTTTCAAGTACCTTCAAACCAAATGTTTTCCATTGTACGTATTATCGACGAAAATGGGTGATAGATTATTGGAAGTTTCCCATAATCTTTAGGTTATGTATACATTTTGATTTCATACTAGAAAATTATGTTGATCATCGATTATATTAGTCTGGAAAAATAGTATTTAATCAAACCGTTAGAACCTTCGATATATCGAAGTTGCGTAGTTTCTAGATAAAAGGTTAAACCAAACTGACTGAGGTTTCTCCAGAGATTTTCCTCAGTCACAACAGACAAATACAGGGATGGCACCTTCTACATAGGCCCTGACCAAAACCTTCCCGCATCCTTTCTCCTCCCCTATCCCAGCTTCAGCCTTAGTTGCCTAAAGACCATCAACAAAATTAAAAAATAAAAGGTAAAAGTGGCGGGGAAAGCTAAGAAGCTTAATTCTTTTATACATCAATTGTTGAGAAGAAAAGAAAATGAGCAATTGTACTGAATGAAATTTTGAAAATGTGATTTGTTTCTTTTATAACTTATTAAGAAAAATTTCATTTTATTTACATTATTAACAATTCGATGTTTTGATTGAAGCTGGATTACTTGTAACTTGTAAATGTCCAAGATTTATATATGTAGAAACTATGTTCCCGTTTATTATCTGAGAAATTCACCTGCGAGTTATGAACCTAATTGAGAAGTACATGTAAAATTATATAATCTGTTTCAAAGATGAGTTTGTAATGATCTGGAAATTTGTACTATTTGTCTTGTCATTCATTACCCTTTTTTGTCTTTCCAAAAGTCATTTGAGATGAAACGAAATTAACACTTTAAATCTTCATCCCACATCTTGATCTAGACCACAATAGATCGAAGATCCTAGAAAACATGCGCGTAACTTGAAACTAAAGAATAAGTGCTCAGATCACAGCATTTAAGAAATTTGTCTGGGCAAAATTCGTATTTTCATATTCCTCCACCCAACTTTCTGCATTATTCCCCCCCTGTAACTAGATACACGATCAGTCATAATTTTGTGGATAAAAATCTCCGAGGATGATAATTTATTGGGGTGAAACTTACGTTACTTTGCCAAGATTAATTATATATGAAACACAGTCCACATTTTACCAAATATTACTTTGAAAACACTCTCTGTAAAGACACCTATCTATTAAGCCAATGTATAAGTGAATGGGTGTAAATAGAAGATTTTACAATATATACATTTTGTTCACTGTTTTTTTCAACAAAGTAGGGGGAATTTATTATGACTATTTTAAAAACATGAATTCTTTATATCCATAGATATTAATTTCGTTATATCCGTAATATTAAAAAGAAACACCCGAAACTTAGGTAATTTCTTTACTTACGTACTGGACATGAAATCTAATTTATTTATTAATATGACCCAAATAAGCACTTCTTATTGCGTGTGACATTGAAACACGAGTACGACAGTATTGATAATTCAATTACTGAATATTTTAGAACAAGGTATGAACTTCTGTGTTTAAATGGTGTGTACTTCTAACTCTAATGACGGGTTATACTCCCTCATTTGTTAGTATTGATTGTTACTACAAAAAATAATAGTATTTTTTCATGATGGTATCAGCAGCCTAACTTGTTTCATAAAAAAAAAAACTTCTATACAACAGCTAAAACACATGAAACTTTGATTATCCTATCTATCAAGCATGAGGCAGTCAACACGAATTGATACACGACACTGTGATACTATTGACTCTTATGCTTTGAACGAACATTTTGTCTGCCTTGTCAGTGTTCCAAGGAACTGCTGGAATATGAGCATAATTTCTTTTAAACAAAGGACAACTTGAAATTAAGTTAATTGAATCATCCCCCAGGTAACTATTAGAAGTTTCCTAGTTCTTAATAATGGAATGTTTGTTTCAGGTAGTTCAAATGTCTAAAAGGATTTAAGGTTAAGCATACACTTAATAACTTTTGGCATCTTTGACTTAAGCTCGGACGGGTTATGGAGAAATTGTCGGCCAGGGTTTTCTTAAGGTACCATCCAGGCATTTGCTAAGTGCATCTGAGGAAAACTCTGCAAAACCTGTCACAGAGATCAGCGTCGGGGTTGGAAGCAACGTACCTACGAACTTGCTGATCCGAAGTCGGTGATGTTACCACATGAACCACGAGGGCTGGTTTCTGAAAGTAGTGAGTGTGGATAAATTACATCCGTTATTGTTGAACAGCAAATATTAAAAATTATTGATTTAAAACAATACCTCATACGTTGTATATTTATAAAATTACAAATATTATATGTTGGTACCCAAGGTCTTTTATTGTCCGCTAAGAGCATTATTATTCATGCATTGTAGTTACTAAAATAGTTTGGTCAAAGCTGGAATTCTTTATTCATGGTTAATTCAGATTATCTGAAATGTTATTTAAATGTTTGGGAATAATACATTAATACATAAAACGTATTCGTTCCAACAGGAAATTAATAAAGTAATATCCAGAACAATGGTTACATAGCGTAAGAATCTGAAAATTTATACCCTTTCTGGGTCTAAGTAGCTGCTAACCATAATTGTAACATTTAAAGAACTTAAGTGTATTTATCTAGCATACAAGAAATATCTACGTTCGTTTAGTGCGCAATACTATTCTTCTTGACATTCAAGTCTTCATACGGAAGAATCCTTCTATATAATACTTCATGAATCAAATACGTTACTCAAATAACTTCATTTAGTAAACGTGTGATTGAAATTGGCTACATTGATAAGTTAATGTCATTAATTGTCCATTTTCATGCCTTGCTGAAAATTCCTCGATATACTTATCAACATGCACGGCAGTGCATGAGCCAAGTTCTTCACGTCAGAAAACGTCAGCACTGCCAGAAGCATGTTATACAGGAACACGAGTTTATGGCAAAATCGACGATTTAGGGGCCCCGTAAGAAAAAAGATGTTAAAGATAGGAATATGAGCTTTTGCCGTTAAGGAGATATGGTAAATATGTGCATATGTACAAAATTTCATATTCGTATCTCAAACTATGCTCTAGTTGTGGACCCCTGAAATTGCACATTTTAGGCTAACTGACTCACTCCCTCACTCACTCACTCACTCACTCATCATATTGTTTAGGGTGTTTGAAGTAAGCTAGAAACATGAAATTTGGTATGAAGGTAGAGGATGATAAGTAGATAAAGGAAAAATTCCGACATTTTGAAAAGGTCGCCATCTTGGATTCAAAATGGCCGCCAAACCTAAAATTTCAAAGAATACAGAGCCTAAACGACTAAAGATAGAACAGTGAAATTTGGTATGAAACTACATCATTGATAGCAAATTAAGAAAACTTTTTAAAAAATTGAAAAAGTCGCCATTTTGGATTCAAAATGGCCGCCAACCCTAAAATTTCAAAGAATACAC
This sequence comes from Lepisma saccharinum, assembly GCA_022664845.1. Lineage (NCBI taxonomy): Eukaryota > Metazoa > Arthropoda > Insecta > Zygentoma > Lepismatidae > Lepisma > Lepisma saccharinum. The sequence continues at coordinate 18,609 of JAGDQP010018380.1, read as the reverse complement.
AGCCTAAACGGCTGCCGCTAGGATAATTAAATTTAGTTTGACAGTACAACATTATTAGTAGATTATGAAAATATTACAAAATATCTCTAAAGACGCCATCTTGAATCCAAAATGGCGGACGTCATAAATCCATTTTCCAACTGCTTGAACCAGAGATACGAAATTTGGCATAATGATGTATTATCAAGAGTAGTTTAGGAAAACATAACAACGTTTTAAAAAATTCACCATCTTTGACTCAAAATGGAAGCTGAAATACCATTTTTCACATCGTTCGAGATAGAGAAATGAAATTTGGTATGACAGTGTATCATCACGAGTATGTCACGAAAATATAAGAAAACGTTAAAAATGTGTCCATCTTTTATCCAAAATGCCCGCCTAAGCCCCACTTTATAACGACTGAAGCTAGAGAAACGAAATTTGGTATGAAGGTGTACCATTACTCGTAGGTTAGAATAAATTCGGCTCGTCTCCCCTACTAGGGTACAGTTCGCAGCTGGATCTTGATTGCGATAAAGGAGTGCGCCCCAGCGAGGCCATCTTGGAATTCTGGGGGCAGTGCCCCAATGAGGCGAAGCGAGTATATACATTACACAAGTGTAAAAAGCTGCGAAATACGAGCAAAAGCACCAGGGGTGCAAAATGTCCAGTCAACTCTTTCAACCTTAAAAAGTGGTGAAATGGAATATGGATGAGCCTAGTTCCTCGCGCCAACTTCCAATACTCCTGCGTGTCCCACCAAGTTTTACTCGTCACAAACGTTAGCACTGCCAGGAGCATGTTATACAGGCAGAATGTGGAAGTTTCCCCATTCGGACGCAGCGCTCTGGAGTATGAGGGAATATCTGCATCATGTGGCGCAGTGCACTGCAGATTCTGGTTGTGATAAAAAGACGCAGTTCCTCCAAACTCCTCAAGTTCGATGCGCGGCCTGCCGTGGGATTCTTGGCGCAGCGACGCGAGCGAATCGAGGGGAGTATCAACACGTACGGCAGTGCATGCAGCCGAGTTCCGCGTGCCAAAACGTCAGCATGCTATACAGGAACAAGAGTTTATTGCGAAATCAGCAATTTTGAGGTTCTGTAAGAAAAAAGATGTTAAAAATTGAAATATGAAATATCGAAGTATGACGGTATATCATCACTAGTAGATTACAAAATATCTGCAAAGACATCATTTTGAATCCAAAATGGCTGACTTCATAATCCATTTTCCAGAACGTTTGAACTAGGGATACGAAATTTGGCATAAAGGTGTATTAACAAGAGTAGTTTAGGAATAATTTACATTTTTGAAAAAGTTGTTAACTTGGATCAAAATGGCCGCACAAAAAATTTTTCCACATCATTCGAGCTATAAAAATGAAATTTGGTATGAAGGTGTACCATCACAAGTAGGTAACGGCAATGTAAGAAAACTTTTTAAAAATCGCTCTCTTTAATTCAACATAGCCGCCCAAATACCATTTTCTAAACCACTGAAGCTAGAGAAACGAAATTTGGTATGAAGGTGTACCATCACGAAAATGTTTCAATAAATGGATCAAACCACCGCTATGAGCGTGCAGCCCCCGAGGCGATATGGGAAAAGGTCTGCACAGCATGGGGCGCTGTCCCCAGAAAGTATGATCACAATAAAGGTGGCGTAGCCCTAAAAATTTGAAGTTGGTTCGCACACGGAATTCTGGGGCAGCACACCCAGCGAGGCGAACCCATTATATATATACACGTATAAAAAGCTGTGAAATCCGAGAAAAACACCAGATGATGTTCGAGCCTTAGGGTTGATGGTGGTGGATTTTAGGGCCGCCAGCAGGAAGCAAATTTGCTGTATCATCACAAGTAGGTTACAATAAATATGGCAAAGCTTCCCTATGTTTTAATAAATATCTCATTCCCACGGGTGGTGGGTATGGGAAAAAATGTGCAACATGGAAGCACAGTGTCCTGGAGAGTGGTTACAATAAAGGGGCGTAAGTACCCAAAAACTCGAAGTTGGGGCGCAGCCAGCTACGGGGGCGAGGACCTAAACGAGGCCGAGCGAGCGAGTATATATATTATACACGTACAAAAAGCTGTGAAATCCGAACAAAAACACCAGAGGTGCAAAAAGTGGAGCCAAGTTCTTTAGCCCTAAAAAGGTGTGAAATGGGAGACGGATGAGCCAAGTTCCTTGGTGACAGCATGTAACAGGAACAAAGGAACTTGGCGCGAGCTGGCAACAGCCTTAGGGTTGGTGGCGGTGGACGTAGTGGGTTTTAGGGTCCCCACCACCCTTATAGCTTGAGGATCATGAACCTTGCCACCTCGCACCAAGTTCCTTTGTTCCTGTTACATGCTGTCACCAAGGAACTTGGCTCATCCGTCTTCCATTTCACACCTTTTTAGGGCTAAGGAAATTGGCTCCACTTTTTGCACCTCTGGTGTTTTTGTTCGGATATATTTATCCAAAATAAGTTTTCTTCTTTTATTTAAAAGATTTCTTCATCTAAATTATTACCTTTACTTTTAAATATCCAGTGTATCAAGAGTAAGTTAAACTATCGAAACGAAAATATACTAGAGCTGATTATACTTATATATACTTAAAATTGATTTAATAAGAAAATATACTTAAAATGAATTTAAGTAAAACAAAAGTAATATACAATCAATCAATTGCTTCAAAGAAGGATATAAAGATTAAAGTCGAGACGATAAGCAAAGTTGATGAGTATGTTTACCTAGGCCAGCTCAAAACTTCGAATCCCAGGTTGACGGGTGAAACAAATAGAAAATGTAAAATAGCGTGGAGTTCGTTCGGAAGACTACACTTTATTTTTAAAAGCAAATTGCCAATGTATCTCAAGCGTAAATTTTATAATCAATGTGTCCTACCTGTGATGATGTACGGCTGCAAAACTTGGACATTGAATGCGCAAACTACTAAAATATTAAGAATCACATAAAGATCAATGGAGAGATGAATGCTAGGAATAAGTAGAAGGGACAGGAAGACAAATGAATGTATTCGCGCACAAACAAAGGCAATCAAGACTACGAAGTGGAGGTGGGCCGGTTTCATAGCTAGACGAACGGATTGAAGATGGACGACAAATGTACTACATTCGGTTTCTAGAGAAAAGATGCGACCGTCAAAATTCTAGATGGATAGACGAAATCAAGCGTTTTGCAGGAACTACGTGGATGAGGATAGAAACAGACCGAGATATGTGGAGAGAAAAGGAGGAGACCTTCATCCAGCAGTGGATAGAAAACGGCTGAATATGATATCTGGTGTAGTAAAAAGTAATCCATTATTTTTGCATGACATTGAAGGCTTGATTTACCATAGTTACAATGATCCGATTTAGGTCACATATGCGCCGTTTTGTTCGATAACTTGTTGCCATTTACAAGGTAATATCATGATGCCTCTCTCATAGAAGCCCTTGTCTCTATTGGCAAAAAATTGAGACAGTCGATGTTCACAAGCCTCTCTTGAAGCGAATTTTTCACCAGCAAACGTGTTCGCCATGGACAGGAACAGATGGTAATCACTCGGTGCCAGGTCCGGACTATAAGGTGGATGCATAAGAACCTCCCAACCAAGCTCCCGGAGCTTCTGGCGAGTCACTATCGATGTGTGTGGCCTGGCGTTGTCCTGGTGGAACACAATGCCTCTCCTATTGGCCAAAGCTGGGCGCTTCTGGGCGATTGCTACCTTCAGACGGTCCAATTGTTGACAGTATAGTTCCGAGTTAAGGGTTTGACCGTAGGGGAGGAGCTCATAGTAGATAATTCCCTGCCAATCCCACCAAAGACACAGCAAAACCTTCTTGGCCGTCCATCCTGGCTTGGGCACCGTTTGCGTCGGCGCACCGCGCTTCGACCACGACCGTATTCGCGTGACGTTCTCGTAAGTGATCGACTTTTCATCACCAGTCACCAACCGCTTCAGAAATGGGTCGCTTTTGTTGCGATTCAGCAGCGATTTGCAGATGGAAATTCGGTCCATGAGGTTTTTTCGCGTTAACTCGTGTGGCACCCATACATCAAGCTTCTTTGTGTATCCAGCCTTATGCAAATGGTTCCACACGGTCTTTTGTGCAATGTTTAGCTCTTGGGCAATCGAAACAGTGCTTACATGACGGTAGGACGCGACAATGGCCATGATTTTATCGACATTTTCGACACTTGGCCTTCCAGTGCGTGGTACATCTTTGACGTCAAAATTACCGGAACGGAATCGACGAAACCCAAATTGCGCGTGATTGGCTGTTACAGTATCAGGACCATAAACACTATTCACACTTGCAGCCGCCTGGCTTGCGTTTTCGCCTTTATCGAAGAAAAACTGTAAAATATAGCGTATTTTCTCTTTGCTAGTGTCCATTTTGACGCGCGCTCACACAACACTGAGTCAACTCATCACAACTATCTGAACAGCGTTTGTATTACGCAATCTCATCGTTTGAACGCCATCTCGTTGAACCCGATCGGACTTATACAAAGCGAGATACAGATCACTGAAGCCATCTATTGGCAAAATAATGGATTAGTTTTTACTACACCTAATATACTGTATATTCAATCCACTAGTGGATGAGGCCTCTTCCGGAAGGGAGGAGTTGGTCTACTGCTCCCACGCTGACCAGACGGGTTGGGAGAGGAGAGCCGAAGCTCTCACTGTGATCGCCACTGTATTTTATTCACAAAAGCTCCCCCAATTGTCCACACGATGCTGGGTCAACACCGAAATTTTTTAGCCCCCACCGGGAATCGAACCCGGGGACCGCATGCACTGAAGTCGAGCGCGCTACCGACTAGGCTATACAATAAGATTAAGTATATTAACAAAACCGTTTGTAAGTCTTCCTGTTAGAGAAAAGGTTTCTCAGTGATTTCTAGAATTTCTCAGTTTATAATCAAGATGAAAGCTTCCTTAATACAAGGAGATAACTTTATAGTTCTGTAGGAGTAGAACTAAAGCCGGTCAGCGTCCGCAGATTATTTCTCCTTCCAGAGGGAAATCAATCCTTCCAATGAAGTACATAAATTTTAAAATGTGTCTACTGGGTGCGTACATACAGTTAATATTTGTTAATAAGAATTTTCTTCCAAACTCCAGCAGATTTATTTGTTTTAGCGCATTAATAAATAGCTCGTTCCAACTCAATTGAGGCAAATCGGTCATAGATCAAGCTATAGATTTTAGTAATTATTTCTCTATCAGCTTGTTTGGTAAATTTAAGACTCGATTTTTTCTTATTTTTACAAAAGAAATATTTCTACTGACAAATCCTGATATATTCGTTGTTAATGTTTATTTTTGATAATTATTATTGGAGCTCAAAACGGGATATATTGTAATCTTTACAAATCTTCTTTTAAGAGCTATTAAGATAAAGAAGTTATTCTTTTTCTATATGATAAATAATTGTGTGTAGTTTGTGATGTCAAACTATTATTCTCGTACTTGCTTTTTATAACTTTGAGGAACTACTTCTAGCTACGTTATCACAAATCGACTTAAAGGTGGTTGGGAGTTGTACTTTCACTGTAAAAACAGCTAAACCTGATCGAACAGGAGATGAATTATCGGTGACTGAAATAGCCATACCCTCCACGTCCAGTAGCTGCCAAAGTTACTTGCGAATTCGTGGAAATAGTTACAGAAAACATATACCAGTAACATCTAAACCAATATCTGGTCAAAAATAAACCTTAGCTAAATTTTAAAACATGAAAGTGTCTGAACAATATATTTATAATTTTTGTCTTTTGAAAATTAGAATTTTTTTGGAGTCCAATGATGGCAAACGCTTCATAAATAACCAAAGTCCGATTGTTGCTAAAATGAAAGTGACAGTCCTAACCTCCTGGAAGTATTTTTGCTATAAGCTACCTGAAAGAGGTTTCTTAAAGTTACAAACATACTTTGTTACAGAAAAAAGTAAAACATTTCCGAAATCTTCTACTTTTTTTCATTTCGCTTATAAGTTGTCAGAATTTCCGTAAATCCTGTAGATATAATATGGGAGTATTAGTTTGACATCACAAACTATCGTACATACGATTATCTATCATGAAGAAACAGAATGACTTCTTGATGTTAATTAGTTTCTGAAATCTGATTAGTAAAAATGTGCGTCATACAATATTCCGATCTTCTTAATTATCAAAAATGAACTTTAGTCATTGTGTTCTTCTTGAAGATAGAAGAGGTTCTCTCATAATTTCCAAAAGATCTAATAGAAAACTACTTTACAGGATCTATTACTTCAGAGGTACATTGTTCTTGAACTTCCTGAATTAAAATGGATCGGAATAACATAATATCACGAATTATTGTCCAGTTGTTGTTAAAATCTTCGCTACCAAAACACACAAATCTATCGCCACACAAATAATTATTCCAAACAGGATTCTTTCCGGGGAAAGATCAAGGCTGTTTCCATCACGAATACACACACCTTTCGAAGATACTCTTTCATTTCGTCCTCCCAATATCTAGGTCTTCCCAACAACCTCTTTTCCTCTAACATCAATAATTACATCTTTAATATATTATCATTTGAACTAAAAATTGTTTTTCTTATAGATTACTTATCTTTCAATGCTTAAATAAATATAATCCATTCAAAAGCTTATTTTAATATCCCTCACGTTTCTTAAAACTAAAAATGGATAGTCATTTTGTTATTCAAAATAAACAACTGACCACTCGGCCAAGCTCAAAAAAGAGCATATAGACACTTTGTCAGAGCAGACTTACGCCAATAAATAGCAATTTTTTTTATAGCGATATTTCTCCGTGATTAGCCTCCTGTATAGCTTAGTCGACAGCGCGCTCGACTTCAGTGCGAGCGGTCATGGGTTTGATTTCCGATTGAGGCTCAAAATTTCGGTGTCGACCCAGAATCTTGAGGGCAATTGGGAAACTGCTGTGAATAAAATACAGTGGCGATCACAGTTGAAAGATTCGGCTCTCCTCTCCCAACACATCTCGTCAGCGTGGGAGCAGTAGACCAACTCCTCCCTCAAGAAGAGGCCTCATCCAGTAGTGGATTGAATATTGCTGTGAATTATTATTATTTCTCCGTGCTATTACAGGGTTCTAGAACAATATGATTGTTTTTTTTTTTTAATGAAAACCAACATTTGAAACACACCGAAAGTTTATTTCACATTTAATACTGATGCAAATAAGTTAGTTCATGAAGTACTTTCTAAGATCCGTTGTTCAAAGGATTTTACTTTGAAACAATGTGACCTAATATTACTTGGTGAACTGTACTTGGAAACTTAGCTTCAACTTTGCAGCGCTAAATCAGAACACGCTCCTTCATTCTACATTGAACAGATGTACACATTTAAAAGATCAATCTACACTCCAAAAATAACTTGTACTGCTGAAAATTGTATTATTTACTTTCCATCTTCTCTAGGTAATTTTATGAATGTCTATTTAGGAACGTAATTATCTATTACGTATTAGTTCAAACTACTTGACTGATATAACACTTTCTTTCTATTTGTAGGTATATCTTTGCTGAGAATGATATCTTGGATATTATACATCATCATTACATCTGGAAGTACAAGCACAGAACGAGGAATACCGTCAGTGGATACCGAAAGGTATCTTAAGGCCAGAGTATTCGAATGCGTCAATGCAATATTATTGCAGGACTTTAAAACGTCCAGGTTATTAGTTTTATTTAATGACGCACGACTAGGGAAGAATTATGCACTTATTGCAAGACATCATACGATACCAGTGATGAATATTAAATTAAAAACCATTACTTCTAGTACTCAGCGCATGCTCGAGCGCTACTATGAAGACAACAAAGGCGCTATAGACTATATGTTCATAGTAGAGAAAACTTCCAGGTTTCGCTATATGATCGTAAGATCACACCGGTTTTGGTTACGTAATCCACCAATTAAATGTATCGTAGTTATTCTAAAAGATAACGTACGAGCCAATGATATTCGAGGTCTATTCACGGAACTTCAAAGGAAACAATTGGTAAACTCTATTATTCTTGCTCCGTCTAGTGAATCCGATAAAGTGTGGAAATCGAATACCACAGTTGCTGTTTATACATATTTTCCTTTCGACCAGTCATACTGCAGATGGCCAGCATACATAAAAGTTCTGGACGTTTGGAAAGACTCAAAGTTCCAGTTTGGAAACGAATTGTTTCCTCTTAACAAGTTGGAAGACTTACATAGTTGTAATGTGTCCATTATGTCATCAAATATACGAGGTTTAATGGGCACAGTACGAAAGAATGATAAAGTTGAATATGTTGGTCTCTACATGACGATACTGAATACTCTTCAAAATAAATTCAATTTCTCTCTGCATTTAAATACATCTAAATGGAAGTCGTCGGATATAAATAATGGAAATTATGATGGAGTGTTTGAACCAATCCCTCTTGGCAATAAGTACATGAATAATTATGATTTACTTTACTCAAATGACCACATTCATTTGGTGTGGGTTGCTCCAAACCCTAAAGAATATCCTGCGTGGATGACCTTAATAATCCCTTTCCAGTCCATTCTGTGGATTGTAATGTTAGTCGCTATTGTTGTAGTAGTTGTGTTAATCAAGTTTGTAGGTCGTTTAACCCGAGAAAGCAATCAGAATGTATTACAGCATTCTTCACTGCAATCATTGGCTATTCTCATAGAAATGTCTGTTCCATCGTTTCCATCCACAACAGCTGTGAGAATTGTTTTCATCTCATGGGTGCTAGTTTCTTTAGTATTGAGTACTGGCTACCAAGCTTCATTCTATGGATTTCTAACTAAGCCCAAAACGTACGATTACATTCGTAATACGGAGGATGTTGTTAAATCTGGATTGTCATTCGGTGGTAAGAACCGGTCCCGTTCTCTCTTTGATAAAAATGGTACTGAAACAGAGAGAGAAGTGTTTTATAAATGGATTATTAGCAGTGACCTTCACACATTGAAGAACGTCACAGAAACAGGTGATTTTGTATTATTACTACCTGATGATGAAGCAGTGTTATATGACAGTGCGTATAAAACACAGTATGGGAAATCTATGATGTATATTGTTGAAGAACCTATATCATTCGTTCCTCTTACTTTCTATATGACAAAAGGATCTATGTTTACTCAACAATTTCAACGTGTTATTAACGTATGTTTCAATAATGGATTGCTCAAAATGTGGAAAGAGGATGCATATTCTGACGCTAGCAGATTTTTGGTTAATCCATATAATCATAGTGTTAACACTCAAACAGAACGTCCCATTTCATTAGGATCTTTGAATTGTGCTTTCCTTATACTTGGAATTGGACTAACTTGTGGACTTACAGCTTTTGTTGTTGAAACATTAGTGATGGTTTTGCATAGAAGATTTAAGATAACGTTCATGTTCTGTTAGTAATAACAGTAAAGAAAAACGTTCTTGGATTCTGTCTCACACTAAATGATATGCATTATAAGTAATGCATCAATCTAGACTGTCTTCGTTTATTATGTGAGACAATTTCGTATCCAACAGGAAATTTCTTTACATATCACTGATTAATGTAAACCTTTTAGGAACGGGAACTCTGAGCTAGTCATAAAGAATGATGCCGATACCTTTATGATATTTCCTTGTGAAATATGGGGAATGGAGTTCAAATTTCAACTAACGAGTATGGCGCAAGGCTCGAATCATATCTTTTCATTGAATATCTGAAATTCAGTATAATACCCAGTAGCATTCCTAGATAGTAGGAATACTTTCCACAAAAATTATTAATGTGAATTTTATACCAGTCGATTGAATGGCTAATAATTTCAACATAATTCTATAATTAAGCAAATATTTTTTTGCAAATCAGAAATAAATTTATAATTTTAGATTGAATAATTAGCTTAAGGAAATTAATTTGTGCTCTCATACAGACACCGATTAATAGTTAAATTTTATCTTGCTTATGAAAACAGTAATGTACCTAGAGTACACAAAGGAATCGTAGAATGAAAACATTTATAAAAAATAGACGTCTTTGTGGCCGAAACTTTCCTGCAAAGAATGTAAAGTATGTTTTTTATTATGGAAGTGTTAATGGTTTTCCTGAAGGGCATCATATGATGTGCAAATTTAAAACATCAAATAATTTGAAACGTATGGCATGATACAAGGCCAAGAAAACGATGCTTGTGGAAGTGAACAGTTGCTACGTAAGTGATACATTTTGATTAGGCAATTGTAGTTCAAAATACAATACTCATATTTCTATGATGCTACTGGAATTATATAATTAAGTTTGCGTGTAACAGCAAAACAGTCAAAAGGTAGAAAGAATCTCGAAATAACGCTTTTCAATGCAGAGAGGTAAGTGATTGGCGTTCTCACTAGGCCATTTGATAGGCCGTTTTGTTTGTTGCCACTTAGATGTTGTGTATATGAACTTGTCGACGATATTCATAAATATTATCAATGTCCATGTGTCAAATTGAGCAAATTTAGCTAGTGTTAATTTTCCCTGACGCTTTAGCAGTTTACGGTGTACGCCGATCTCAAAAAGATACTTGCAAATACATGGAAGTGTGTTGTTGAACTAATGTTTATCATAAAAGGACTGTGAATCATAGATGTGGATATAACACATCCTAATATTTCAAAGTCAATTGACGTCACAACGTAAACACAATATCAACACAATACACCGTGTTTATAGAATACACAGACGCACGTAAATGAAATGGATGTGAAAAGCACTGGCTCAAGATAAAAATACTTTTAAGTAGAACGAACCTAATATTAAATCTCAGTATCTGATAAGTGAGTGCACAACCAAACGATAAATATAATATTGCAAATTGATTGGCAGAACCAGTAAGATTACGATTTGTTTTCGTTTCTTTTAGTTTGTGTCTATGTATGTTTAACCCATTGTAATGCAGATCACAAGTTCAAATTAAACGGAGTAGTATAGTAAAGAGATGAACGAATCTCGTGTTACTAAAGTTTATCTGTCAGTAAGATTACCTTACCGAGTGGGGAATCACGCAAACTGTGTTGCTGTTAAACTTACGTTGTGTGCAGACTCGGTTAATTATTTCGTCTATAAAGCTACTTAAGATAACAGTGTTCTTGTTTGAGTTTTACATGTATGCTTATAAAACTGTATTATTATGAAGTTATTAGTAACGTGTTACGAATGACAAGTGGTTTAGGAAGTTAAGTGGATCACTAAAGTGCTGGTGGACATTATGTCTACGCTAGCTATTGTGAAAAGTGGAATGCTCGAATGTGATTTTGACAATAAGGGTTTCTACTGATAATGGGGAGACATAGAAACATTCCCCACATTGATTCTTAGCCCTTAAATGCTATGGTGAAAAATATTTACGTTAACGGTATAGCAGGGTAAAATATGACCCTGAATTCCTCCAAGAAACACTAAAACTGTATATCTGGTAATGCCAAGTTATGCTCACTAGACCGTCTCCACATACATTAGGAATACATGAATCGGCCACTCTATGAGATGCGTACAAAAGGAGAGAACTTTAGTTAAAAGTTTTACTGAGTGATTTTGGTCTCTACCACACCATTTACGTTTTGCCTAATGAAGAAATAATAGTCTATGATTAGAGGAATGTTTAATGTTTTGTAGAAAAGAATAAACGTTAACAATAGGGATTAAATTGTGTTTGTAATATTGTTTGCATCGCAATTGAAATCAGAACCAAATAACATTCTGGAAACTAAAGAACTTAAAGCACTACGCCTCTCAGTTAAAAGTGGGGGTATTAAACATAATCTTTCCTAGCGACGGGGTTAACTTTGGAACATGAAACTTGAAGTATGAGTATTTAGAAAAGCCTATTTGAATCTAGCGACCATTATAAAGCTTGATGCATAAAAATAATATTGTAGAACTATCTGAACGACTATGTTTCACTTTTACGTTCCATTTGCGGTTACAAATACCCTAACACGTATAATTTTCGAAATTTACGTTCGATAAGGGTAACTCTACAACGCATGTACTCACAAAATTATGATATTCGTTTCTGTATGTTTTAATAAATGAAAATTACTCAATGATGAATATAATGTTTTTGGCCTGAGTGATCAAATAGTTTAAGAACAGGAACGTTACAATGGTTTCAAAAATAATGTAATTATATACTACAGTATATAGGGTGATCATTTACCCACCCAACGGAACTGTTGTTGTCTAAGATAGTAGAGCATTGTCGTAGCATTTGTTAGGTCGTGGCTTCGATCCCAGTGACCTACCATCCTGACTGAGGGTTTGCCAAGGTTTTTTCTTAGTCAGCCCAGGCAAATGGCTCGATGGCACCTTCAACAATGGCCCTGGTCGACACCTTCCCGAGTCCTTTCCCTTCCTCTATCCTAGCCTGAGTCTTACATGCCTAAAAGCCATAAATAAAATTCGAAATTCTAAGATTATGCCCGACTCACCTGTTCCCACTTGAGATTAAGCCGTCTCTTTTCGATGGCTTCGCTCCGCACGGTTTATTACAGAATATATTTTCTATTTCATACCACGAATGTTACGTAAACTAATAACGGTTCTTCTTCAATGCATCTGAAATGCTCTGGTGTTTAAAGATGTTACACGAATACAGAAGGTGGATCCGCGTACATGTATCCAAATTTGAATTAGCACCTTCCTGACAAAAATCCATGAGGCCACCATCGGTTGGCCTCAATGTGATCACCATGTGTCTTGGAAATAGCCCTGCACTGTAACTACTATTGTAGAAAGCTACGACGAAGTACAGGAAGTGGAATGCTCTGACACTAATCCTTACGTAACCCTCCCAAAACCGGTTGAGCCTTGGAGCCATGATGCACACAAGACACACCTGTGATAGTGACTCACTATCATAGGCCTCTGGATTTCTCCTGCGCCTTTAACCACCGGTTTGGTATATTCTGTAACCAGAGGGAACGATTCAAATTTGGATACATATACGCGGATCGGCCTTCTTTATTTATTTGAATAATTTGTAAATTAGAGAAAAAGTTGCCTGTAACGAGAAAGGAAATAAAAGAACGTAACTTGAAAGTACATAACAGTGTGATGTCCAAATCTATTAACAAGCATTTTTCAGATATCAGCAAGCGAGAGGAATGCCTCCTTTATTCACCTTTATTCATTTCCCCATAAGTATTAGACAAACACTTGATTCTGGGCACAACCGTAGTTCTTATGAAATGGTATAACTACCTCTCTACAGAGGTATGCGTATAAATAACTGAACTGCTCACCGTAACGCATATGAGTTTAAAACGTTTACACAGTCATCGTACCATACTGCGCAACGGGTGACGCAAGATTTAACAGATTTCTTTTTAGTCAAGATAAATTAATTATTTAACATTGCTTGAAGATTTAATATGAAGAGTAGATCATCCATTACGAAACTGCTTCATGAACATTTCATCCTTTCGTACATCTTGAAATACAGAAGAGAATCCTCGCAATTACACTGAGTAACATGAATTCAGGGGATCAGAGTCGAAGGGATAAAATAGGCATTGAAATTAGACCTTTATATGGCACAAAATATCAAACGAATGTGTGAGTGTAATAAGTTTGAATGTGTCTTTGTACCGGTACAGAAAATAAATGTTTTGTCACATTTTTCGTCTATCTATATATAAAATTGAAAGTGATTATGTGTGAATGAGTATCACGCAAAACGTGCTTGGCCGATTGCAATGATTTTTCGCACATGATCAGACTGAAATACTAACATATCACTTTGATTCTAAAGTTATTATCTTCAGAGATAATCGACCATCTAATTGTACATTGAATTTCGATGGCCGTTGTAGAAATAATGGATAATTTAAAAGCAAAGCACGCTGTAACCCACACTACAATGTGGATCTACGGGTTGACTACCTCCAAGTGGTCAAATTAGATATGACTACCAAATCATTAACAATGGTTATTTTAGCTCTTTAATTCGACAGCTATCAGTGGGGTGAGAGGAGAAAAATCTCTGGACCTCGCTCCAACGAGCGAGAAATCGGGCGGGCTAGTGAAAGATAGATTTGAAGGAATGCAACTGACAATGATTATTTTCAAACTTCGAGTTTGAGCCCCTTAATCAATTTACTTATATTTTAGTTTACAATAAGTAGCTGAATTGGTAGGTTCTCCTGAAGCACTTTAGATTTGAAGGAATGACGCTGCTTGTCTAGTACGAGGTATAGAGGGAAAGGCATCAGTTGAGGCCTATTGCGATTGAAGACACCCATATAATACCTATTTGAAACCGCCTGGCTTTATACTCGAGCTCGTGTACTGTTTGAGCCATAGATGAAGAAAGACCCTAAATACATTCAATTTAATTCGAAACCTGGCCATTGTTTGTTAGATGACATTGATCGACACAACTGAACTACAATTGAAAATGTACTAATACTTAGAATAAACGAGTACTCAATCTCGTACTTGAATGGTTTAAGTTACGGATTAAGACCATAGAATGGTACACAGGTTTGGATCCTGTTGATAGTACATAGTTTCTGTTAGATTTACAAGAAAACAGAGGGATGGTACCTGTACTAAAAACTTCTCCTTTATCCCTTTTCTGAAAAAGTGCTTGATATCGTCACATAGATTTGTTAAGCGCTTAAACCACACTGGCTTGTTAGGGCAATAAAATGAAAATAAGTCAAGAAAACGAGGCATTTCGTTACATCCTACTCTCTTGTTAAAACAGAATGGATACAAAAAATGTAATATTTTTTAGTTTAGATGTTGTTCCCTTTTTCACAATAACCATGTGTATGGTAAATGTTAAAATTAACACACAAAATTGACAGTCGACGTTACCGGAAATCTAATCCGTATCTCCCAGGTATTATTTATGAAAAATGTGTAATAAATAACATCTATTATTTCATACCGCACGATTGCAGAAATATTCCTCAACTAAAATCTCCGCCTGTTGTGGAATGTTTGGGCCTAGTGACTAGCAATGAGGAGCTGGGTTAGAGTCTAGGCGAGAGGAGCATTCGATATACACAGACAATTGAGTGTACTGTGGTGGTGTAGTTGTTGGCGTATCTAGCCGGCAACTGGGAGATTAGGGTTCGAGTACCGGTCTCGGTCGCTGTCAATTTTTCTGTGTTAATTTTCAATAATTTTTCGTTTATTTTGTTTATAGTTTTGTTTATGGAAGTGGAAATTGCCTCTAGAGTACGTAGTGTTCTACTTGATATGACATAAGTAACAATAGAAGGATATTAAAGGTAAAAGAATACTGATATAAACGGGAAAGTCTCACAAATTATGACGCATTTGAATGACTTTGATTTAGCTTGATGTAAGTCATCCTTTGGACAGTATACTGATGTGCCTGCTTTTATCAGTGTACATTGATTTGGCATTCACTGAAAGTCGTCAAAGATACGTATACTTCCGTAAAGACCGTAAAACAACTGCTCTAGAAAACTAAAGCTTTTCTAGTGTTTAAGTCTTCTCTATATTTGATTACCGAAACGATGGAAAATCTCTTTGAACATATTTATGTTAAAATTTGTTGCGGAAACATAACATTTAATTTTTGTATTCAACTAATATTTATGTTCCAGACAGTCAGCTATTCTGTAAGAGAGTCAAAGAGCTGAAGGATAATACGTGATTGGCTAAGAGCCTGCGTTGTCCAAATGTAGAAGTATTATTAAATATTAAATACTATCTGTAAGAAACTACAACTCTTCTTTAATGTACCATACCGTGCATTATCCTACAACGATTCGAGTGGAGATAGGATTCAGATGATCTAGAAACGGAGAGTTCGGCATGGTGGTAAGCATCTCGTCTGAACTGAGTTTAATGGCTTTAGCAAATAAGATTTGAAACATCTCGTATCGCATCTTACTGTGTGAGATGGATGGTTAGGTGCCATTTTAAATGCAATATATCATGGTTTGCAAGACAAGACGTACGCTGGAATAGTGTGACATTCATAGATGGATGCTAATTATGCCATGGACTGATTATTTAATGTTCATACTTAGTTGTTAGTTGTTTATTACAAAACCAAATAAAGATTTCCATGGAAAATTTTATTACTAAGATTGGAAAAGAAGAAACGTTAATAGGAAAATTGAAAAAAAAAAAATAATATTTCCTTGAAAAATTGAAAGGTATACTGAAAATGCGAATTCAAGTAGTTGCCTTATTTCTTTCTCCTATGTTACTATCTCGATATTACAACTTTCCTAAACTATTGCAATATAATCAAGTGAATTATTTCCCCCCACATTTCTTAGTATTTACAGGGTCGTGATTAGAGTACAATGATTACACTTTAAAGAAATTTATGATACATGCAGCCCAGCTTACAAGTGATTTGCCCCACTGGATTTTTTTTAACAAGGCGTTAGTGTTGCGCGGTACACAAGCATATATAGGTTATCTAGCAGAATTCTTGACATTAGTTGTGGACCTCAGAAGTCAAGGGGTACAAGTGCATTTGCGAATTAAAAAGTTAAAAGTAATCTTTTATATATTACCCGAAATATACGACATAAAACTGTCATCTTTTGTACAAATAAACTATGGACCATCGTACAGAATATAACATTTTAGTGTCACACATATTTCGGGTTATATAAAAAAAAATAACTCCAAAATTTTTATTTGAAAATACGCTTCTGGGGTCCACCATTTTCCTCACATACTAACCTAGCTAGAAGTCTTACCCTGATTTGCTAAGCCGACAATTCTATACGTAATTTTTTATCTAAATATTACATCATTCCTGATTATGTTACCCTCATTTGGATGTATCTTAATCGTAGACTATGCATTTGATACGTAGATTAGTAGGAACGTTTTTTGTGGACCTCTCCTTTGAAGTTCCTCCCATTGTTTAGAAGCACCCTGTGAATACAGTGTAACTAGGGTCAGAAAAATATTCAGACGGAGCCTAATAAATTTATCATGAGTGATCGAAAGGTTGGACTGGAAATTTCGCGAAAACCTTCGACGACCACATGCTAGTAACTATGTAATATCCACTTGTCGATAACATGATACTAAGCAGTAGCATCAATTTTTCTCAAATATATGGATAATCTGCTACAACACTGTCTTTAAGGCTAAAAGAATGAGTTGAAGTTGCGTATGCCGAAAGTGACGCCCGGATGTCCAAGATCATAGCTACAACACCACGGGCTTTAAGTCAAGAATACTAAGAAGGAAGACAATCACAAAACCGAGTTTTGCACAGAAATAGAAAAAAACTGAGTTACAAAAATATGTTACACTCTCGTATACCAATTGTAAATAACAGATACCAATCTATTTGTTTCCTTCTTAATAGTCTTAATTTCCCGTTGTATATATCAGTATTTCCATAAATCAATAACTATTTCAACAGATTAAGGTTCGAGCATGCGTTAAGCTTGCAGTACGATCATTTGTGTAGTTCTTTCGACGATTGGCAATATTGTAGCGATGTGTTAAAGGTGCCCACTTGGAGGTACTTATGCACAGGAGTGGGGCTACGGGTACCCTAACTAGAGTAGAAATCTTTACCCAAGGGTGTTCACTCTTGCAAGTCTTACTGTACCAATCCAACTATTAGATGGTAAGAAAGAGTTTTACTGTAATGAGACTCGCGTCCCACCATAATCAGTTAATTTCTATTCGTATTCGTATTCTTGTCATCTTACGCGGTAGCATAAATATGCTTTTAAATTGCGTAAACGTTTCTATTTTTAATTATGAAGCATCATAAAGTGATAATTTGTTTAAAATTAATGTTACACCAGAAGATTCTGCTTGTATTAGCACCACTTTAAGTTTCCATAAATCTTGAAGGTCAGATAAATCCGGTGTCTTTTCCCAATTTCTCATTGTAGACCTCCTAAATAATTCCGTAACCTTAACCACTTTTTTTTCACATTCTTTGCTGATTTTTGGATTGAATTTTCCTGTTGGGTATTTCGTTGTGATTCACAAATTTAGGTTCAGACATGTATAGTAACTTTAAGACATAATTTTCTATAGATAAATTAAGATATGAATTCTCATATGCCATTTTTCATTAATTTGATTGTTTTTATGGTGATCAAAGTAGGTTGCAGAGTTGTAATGTTATTTTAACAGGTAAGGATACTTGAAACTTGTATGAAAAGGTTCATAAGTAATACTTTTTGCCACCGCTTAATGTTTCTATATATATAAATCACAGCCATATTCGATCCACTAGTGGATGAGGCCTCTCCCCGAAGGGAGGAGTTGGTCTACTGCTCCTACGCTGACCAGACGGGTTGGGAGAGGAGAGCCGAAGCTCTCACTGTGATCGCTACCTCTTTATTCAGGTAGCTTCCCAATTGGCCTCACGATGTTGGGTGGACGCCGCACAGGCAACACCGTCTGGAGTACTGCAACGGTCACCCGTCCAAGCACTGACCAGACCCAGAGCTGCTTGACTTCGGTGATCTTACGGGAACCGGTAGACCAGCTCGGCTAGGGCGTTGCCATATATATATATATGGCAACCGAAAGAGAGAAACCGAGAGAGGGAAAGAAGCGAAACTTTGCACGAAGGAACGACTTGAAAGGGA
>JAGDQP010018379.1:26460-36669 GCA_022664845.1 Lepisma saccharinum | reverse complement strand
CATCCATTTTGTGCTTACGATGTACTTGTTAAATTTGTAATATTATTTAGATTCATGGCCGCACACCTTTTGCGCAGCTCCAGTAACTAGCTTAATACTTCTATCAACAGCTGGAAGGTGATGAAACGTATTCCTTAGGACGTCATTTACAATGGCGTCAAGCTTCTCGACTGACAAGTTAACGACGAGAGCACTGAGCACAGTAAATCAAGTTGATGTAATCGGTAGCCTCAAAGTTGATCCTTAGGACAGGAAATGTCCGCATACGTCCATCTAAAATTCTTGCCCTTTTAATTTGCCAGCCAGACAGTTTTCGAACTTGTCGAAGTTCATCACAGAGCATGGAAAGGAGTAAAGTTTCAGGATTTCTTGCGATGACTGCATCCACGCCTTTCTTCAAACTTTCAGGTAAGTTGTTTAAGTGCCTGGAGTCATTCATGATGCGCAATAGGTGTTTGAAGCATGCACACAATTGAGTTGCATTTTTATTTTGAACCAATTCGGAGTATAAACTCTCATTATGAATGTTACTAAATCGATAATCCCAAGGGAAGGATTCTCAGTCGACATGTAAACCCACGCCTGACAGCTAAGCACACAGTTAGCTTTTGTCAGCCAGCTGGACTGTGTTAAACATCCGGGTTTTCAACGTGCTAGTTGCGACAATATTCACCTGTCCGAACTGCATCAAACATATCCCGCAAATATTGTTGGTCCGTACCAAGATCAGTGGTGGTTACTTGATGGGGTCCAGTTAATGGCAGCGTAGTAGACGATAGGTAGATTCTCGCAGCCTACTAGACTCATCCTTGAGGGGATGTTGTCGTGTTGGAGGTCCCGTTATTTGCCCATCGATGTGATCAAATAAGTGGCTGAACGGTAATTCATTCAGATGCAACAGACAAATCAGCCATTGGAGAGGATGTCCTAGCTGTTGTTCCAGCATTTTCTTTTGTGTCCAGTATTAACAAAAATTAAAAATCATTTCTGCATGTGATTTACCTTGTAATAATGAGGTATGAGCATACCTTATATCGCTCTGTATTTTCTCTATTTCCTGCTGCCAATTACAAGATGCTGTTTCTTGCAACCTCGTTTTTAATAATGCCTTTACATCTTGAACATTTATTTCTACCTACACGTTACTTTGGGAATGATACGGTGGAGTGTGCATTAACCTTATATTTTTATTTTTGCACCATTCGGTGAACTTCCAACTGGCAAATGGAGGTCCATTATCTGCTACAAACACTGTAGGATAGCCTACAAATCCTTAAATATCTTCTATATACAAAATAGTCTCTTCAGCCGTGTTGATTTTATTTGTTTTATTCTTATCCATTTAGAGTAACTGTCAATGTAGATGAAGTACTTGTGGCCTAAGAAATAAAACATCTATATGAACCCTTTCAAAATGAATAATCGATGGATTCAATGCATTATAATATATTTTGGTGACTGTTAGTGGCTAGTTTGACATTGAATACAATGTATTAGAAAGGCTTCTAATTCTAGGTCAATGATAGGCCACAAATAATGATCACATATTATTTGCTTCATACGGTTAATGACTATATGATTTTGATGTAGGCATTTTAGTATTTCCTGCCTAAAGATGGTGGTACTATCAACCTGCGTCCCCAAAAAAACATAGATTTTGCACTGTTATTTCTGCACGTTTTCTAAAATAAGATTTATAACTACATTTTGTAACGATTGTGGAAGGTTTGTTGGCCATCCATTTTTCACCCAATTGATTCTTTTAGATCATTATCTTATTTATTCCCTCTTGTATTTTAGGTGATTGTTCTGAACTCTCGTTTATCCCTAATACATATTGTTCGGATTCTTTGTGATTTGTTGCCACAGAGATCGGTAACCTGGACAAACAATCTGGCACTTTAACATCTTTGGTGTATAAGTGCCCATCGAAGTAATCAAGGATGTACATTTGACGGCAGAATTTTTTCTTCGCGGAAAATCACCTGCATTGGTATGGAATCGGTCCAAACCGTAAAGAATCTCTCATATAAATATTTTTGGCACTTACATAGTACAAACACTAAACTTAAACTTTATTTTTCAAATTGGGAGTAATTAACCTCAGCATGTGACAATGTTGCTGATGCACGTGATGCGGTTTTAACTTTCGATCTAAGTCTCTATTACCTAATTGTACACTGGTTCCATATGGTCTAGCATCCGTAATTTAAATGAGCTGTTCTAACGGGTTAAAAATGGCTAACCTTTTACTGTTAACTATGGTTTCTTTAATTTGATTAAATTCATTTGATGATCTTCCGACCAGTTCCATTTAGTGTCCTACTTGGGTAAATAATTCAAATAAAGCATTCTTGAACTTCAATTTGGTATACGATTAGGGAAAAAATAAACAAACCTAGAAATGACTTTAATTGTGTCTGATTTTTCGGTATCGAACATTTTCATTATTGCTTCCTGATGTGTGGGCAACGGAATATGTCCTGTTCAAGATATATAATGACCCAGATATTCCACCTCAGTTGCAAACAATAAACATTTTCACTTTTTACTTTAACGTTTGATTGCTGGAATTTATCTAATATGAGACAGGTTTTTGTATAACAGTCTTCTAGACTCGTTCCTCCTATAATGACGGCAACTAGAAATGATTGAGCAAAAGAAAACTCGTTTAAAGTCAAGTCCATGTATTTTTGACAAATAAACAGGGAAGTTGAAAGACCAAAAGGTAAACGCTGGTACTCATATAGCCCCCAAGGCGTATTTATTATAAATAGTTTTCTAGCTGATTCTTGTAGCTTCAACTGGAGATACGCTTGGTTCAAATCTAATACCACAAAAGAGGTAGCTCCTTGATAGTTTTTATAGAATCGTCGCGTGAGAATTGTTTTATTCTATGTCAACTTCCCTCTCTTTTTTGCAGGAGAGCGATTTGAAGTTTATTTCTTCGACTGTAGCAAAACCGTTCAGAATTATAAAACGTTGTTGAGTACGAAAGTACATCCATTGTAGAAACATTTCTTTAAGAAAAAGAAATCCGGACTTGTATATTTGCAGATAAATTGTAGAAACAAAGAATTGACATACCATAATTTTGTGAAAATACAGGTTGAGTCTTCTAAGGTTTCGAAAATTTTTCTCATACAAAAACGTCATTATACTTGAGTATTAACGAAAGTATTGTAAAAGTACGCATGATATTTAGAATTTCAAGTTTTTATCTTCCTTTAGAGTGAAATATTCATGAATAGAAGTACCATAATGCATGTCAGCCTTCGCAGACACCATAAGACTTTTTTTTAATTACCATTCATCTCTTCATTATTATTTTTTTTGCAAAGACACTAAAACAAAGTGTTTTTGACAGGATATCTGTTTAGTATAAAGATAATGTAGGAAAGGAACAATGTCTTGTCTTGTGTGGAAAACTAAATGTTCATAGTGAGGGAAAACAAACAAAAATGAACAAAATAACATTAACAGTTAGTAAAGTAACATGATTAAAAAGTGTACCAGCTCAAAAAACAAATCAATAGAACTTTCACTACAAGTCTGAGTAGGCCTACGTGTTGAATTGGATTCGATTGAATGGGAATAATCAACATAATTTATTTTCCTAATTATGGTATGGCAATTACATAAAATAAAATTACAAATAAAATTGCTTTTAAAGATATTCCATACAACACCGAAGACTTCTGGAACTGTTTGTGATTATCATAAAAGATATTGAGATTTACCGTCCCCGGTTATTTTCACAGCTGAGATTTATTCCAAATTATCCAGGGACTTTAAGACCGAATCTCTTTCGTAATCATTGTTTGTATCTAGTTTGATTTGACGGTTCTTTCAACGCATGGCATTTTTTCAATATTGATTTGGAAATAGTAATGCAACATTTTTCTACGCCCTGGTGGAAGGAAAAACTCTCATATTTAATCCTCATAGAGTGACCCTTTAAACCATCACTTTCAGAAACTGCGTTAGTCTAGGCATATTTCTGTTCTACCTATTTTCAAAGTAACGTCAGACTTTCTCAAACATACACACAAGATGCCTATTTCTGGCAGCTGTTAGATGGTCGAACAGGCTGGTCAACCTCTTCGTTGCTCCTACTTTGAACATGGTTAGGGTCCTTATCGCTGTCATTGAGTGTGTCCAAATTAACAGTGGTACTTAAGTCCATTTCATTATAATCAGCATCATTTGAAACATCCTCCATCCTGTAATAGGTCTAATATTCTTCTTTGTATCTACACAGCACTACACTTGAAAGGCCATGCTTTGTTTGACAAAGTCAGTAACAATTAAATTACCATAACATAACATAAGTAATGTTAGCGTCATTACTTATGTTTCCAATAGAAGATTTCAAGGCAGCTCCTCTCATAGCCTTTTTGTGTAGAAAGTACTGGTGGCAGCCATCTTGTCACGTGACATGTAGAGTAAATTTCATTGACATAAACGTAGAATAAAACAAAAATTACACAAATACAAAAGTTCAATGACATAGAATAACGCTATAGTCACGGACAACTTATTAGGCAGTGACTCAGAATAAAATAGAATTAAATTTTTCTGCAAGTTTTTACGACATAGAATAACACAGTTTCAGGTTTTTATATTTCCTACAGGAACTGATCAGAGTTCTTACTGAATATTGAAAATATACGGGACACAGAACACATTTCAGACAAAAAGTCAATTTTGATTTTTGGTGACAAAATAAAACAGTTCTCACGCAACGGAATGTCCTTTGAGACAGCCATAGGATGGTAACATAAATTTATTGTAGTTTTAAAATCAGCACATATTCTGATTCCTGACTTTTGTTTTTAGGTAACACAACAATCGGAGTTGACTACTACTAGTACTACTGCAACTAAATAATATTACTATTATTAATAGTAGTAGTATTAGTTGTCCATACATTACATATTTTTATACATAAAATTCACGTTACAACAATTAATTTAATTAAATTGGAATTAAAATCATTAATTTTTTTTTATTTTTTTTTTAGATTAAACTTTATAACAGTGAATATTTATTGTTATCAGTGCTGTCATCGTCTAGTGTTTTAATGGTATCATCGTTATTGTAATGCTCTCCTACCTTAGTTGAAACTGAGTAATCTGGAACTCTTGTTGAATTGCGTATTTTGTATTTTCGATGCGCGGCTTTTTAAAATGTAAACTACCTGTTTACATTATTGCATAAATATAGATTGTCACAGGGAATAATGAAGGATGATATTGTTTGGTTTGGAGTCCATAATATTTCTTCTGATATCGTTTAAAGTAAAAGTGTATGGACTCGGAACTATCACCTTAAGGATTGGTACTTACAGATAAGTATGAAGTATTGACTTATTGGAAATAGATATGCATTTTATTGGTTAAATGATTTCTGATGCATGTTGCGTGCTAGCTACTCTACATTGTGAACTCCCTAAGTTCAGATTGACTTGGCTTTGATCTACAGAAACGTACAAGCAAATAATATATTTTTTGGAAGTCATGTGTGCAATAAAGTTATATAGTATTGCCTATATGTGTGCATATTTCCGTACGTTTTGAGTTAGCTTTAGTATCTGCCTAAGTTCATTATAAATACATCAATGCGAGCTAATCATGACTTCCACGAATTCCACTCAACGTAACAAGACGAAAGTTATCAATTACACTTTTTTAATTAGTTGGTCACACGGTCACTTCCGATGAATTAAAATATACCTACATTGTATTCAGGAACCCAAGGAACACGTATACAAAATTTGCTGGAAAGCGATGCACGCATATAGTTTTGTATAGAGCACAAATAAATAAATAAACATGCATGTATATATATTTGGTCTAGAATAGTCTTGCTCGCGAGCAGGATTTTTATTCCCAGGTTCAAATTTGCAATTAGAGAAGTCTGGACCCAATTTGAATATGTTTGAGCCAAACATCTTGCAACATTGTCATAGTGTAACGGGCACCAGGCTCTTCGAACTTGATACCCAATATATTTATTATAACAGACGCTCTTACGTATTATGCCACCACATTTTAATTAACAAATTTCCTCGTCGCATGTTTGTTGTTATGATTGCCTGTCATTTAGTTACGTAAATGTCTTACATGAACACTATTACGAAGAACAGCAGAGACACGCAGTAAGCTACATAAACAGGTAGTTTACAACCTGTTTACAAGGGAACCTTACCATAGCATCTAGGTTTTGCCTATAATAGTAATATCGATTCGCCGAAAATGGGACAAATAAGTCTTCTTCAGCTTAAACTTCGAAATTTTCGACATTTTTCTTTTCAACCCAATAGTCCTGGATGACACAAACATTAAGCTTTTTTTTAATATTAAAGATCATTATTATTTAGATGAGAAAGCGACCGCGAGCGAAGACCTTATACATTCACTTTGTACTTTTTGTAATTAAACTACTCGGAGGTTTCTGGACCGATTATCAAAATTTTCTACAGTGATCTGCTCGTGGTGTAGAAGGTTTATAGATTATGAAATTAGCAAAAAGGTGTATGGTTTTGAATGGTAACGGTACTCGAAAAAAAAATGTGTTTCACGAATGGCGCAAGAACGACTGAACCAATTACATACAAACTCAGTATTCTAATAGAGTGGGCCATCCTTCATGTTTTAGCTGCACCAGAATTTTCCCATTTTTACCCTTTAAATTTAAACGAGACTCAATTACCAAAATTTGCATTCGCACCTCATGTGAGAATGCTTAGTCTAATCGAATCGGTCATTGTTAAAAGGGGATATGCATTTTAAATGGAACATATCCCCTTTTAACAATGACCGATTCAATTTGCTTTATACTTAACATGATTATATAGGATTCCGCATTTAAAACTTGAACCACATCAGAATGTCAAACAAATGTTTCCATGGTAATGAGACCGAATTATTACATACGTAGGAAGCATTTCGTAGAAATCAATGAGTTGATTGCAGCCCATCTTACATAACAGTCTGAGAGAGTCACGTTAAGTCTTTAACCGCATTATAATGTTAAAGCGTATACCGTTTGATAGTCATGATACCTTCTCACAACGCACATACTGAGGAATATACATACATGCATTGAATATTTGCTGTTCTAATTGAGCTACCGGAGTGGAATAAACGATGATTGGCTGAGGATGGCAGGTGAAGCCTACGATTACAATCAAACAACCGATAAGGTATCACGTAATACAAATTTTGGCGGCCATCTGACGTCATATCTGATGTATGCATATATATCCCGGGTTCGATTTCCGGTGGGGGTTCAAAAATTTCGGTGTTGACCCAGCATCGTGACGACAATTGGGGAGTTGCTGTGAATAAAAAACAGTGGCGATCACAGTGAGAGCTTCGGTTCTCCTCTCCCAACCCATCTGGTCAGCGTGGGAGCAGTAGACCAACGGGGAGAGGCCTCATCCGGTAGTGGACTGAATATGGCTGTGATTTATTATTATACTGCGGGTGGGGGTGGTGTGTCTGCGTGATTGTGTATGCAATTTCCGATGTTAATTATACAGTTCACAGTAGTCAGGATGACAAGTGAAGTACATGTATACGCTAAAACGAGGTATTAGGGTCTAACATACTAGGTGGCCAATCACAAAAGTAATAGGGTAAGACGTCATACATATTGATTCAAACACATTGAAAAACCTGGCCTTCTAATTGACCTTGAAATTACGTTCACGAAAGGTGTGACGTCACACAATTTCCAACCACCAACTTCAACATTACGCATGATATATGAGATACACGAAAAATTACTTCAGATTCGTTTTTCCCATATTGAGATCGGGAAAAGTCAGGTTGCGTCGGGACGAACAAACGAACGCCCTCGCCCCACAGGTTGCTCCTTTTTCATTTTTTTCAGGGGGCGAATGAAATGATGCTAGAGACGTGGAATAAACATCGCTTCGCTCAGTGTGGCACCGCAAAAATAATAGCAATCTCAGAATAGCAAAAATATGTGACGTCACTTAGTTACGGCGATATTTTTTTTTTAAGAATTTTTATATTTTAATATCTCGCGTTTTAATAGTTGTATCAAGATGGAATAAAATGATATCTTACTCAGGATTGCATCCGAAAGTAGAAAGTCCAATCAGAATAGCAAAACTATGTGGCGTCACAAAGTACAAACCGGCACCTTCGGAAATAATTAAAATTTAAAATTTCGCATTTTAATATGGGTATCGAGGTGGAGTAAACGATTTGTGGTTCACGTAGTCAAACCTCACGTGCTTAAGGAAATTAAAGGCATCTAGGGAAGTGAATCGCCCCTGCCTCCTGCCCCGAAAATATAACACCGGCAACCTTTTAGGTTTACAGTTTTCCTTCACCCATCTTACTCCTATCCTGTTTACTTGAATGTAAAATAATCTCATTAAAATTAATTTGTGTCGGTGACGAGATTATTACTTCCCGAAAAATAATCTGTTTTGCACTATAAACGTCAATTCGCTCACCTTAATTTTATACATATCACCAAAGATGCATGCGCCCTAGTATAATAATACAAGCGCTAAAACGCAAACTCAACGGAACGTCTATTAACACTTCTGTTAGCTTGCAGCACCCTCGAGACCACAGTCTCTGTACACAACAGAGTGTCGAATGACGCATCGTTAGAGCGAGCAGTGCTGCTACGGAAGCGAAGGGAGAGGAAAGATGGGATATGAAAGGTAGAAAGAACACTGTAATAGATGTCACTATCAGAGTTCTCCCCTTCTCCCTCGGCCTTTTTCGTACCAGTGTACAAGTTAAATCCCACTCCTTTGGTTTCTGCAACGAAGGCAGAAGAGTGAAAAAAATAATTTGCCAACTTTTGTATCGATTTTATCATGTACTGCCGATATTGATAGAATTTTCGAAAAATTGATATTTTCGGTCATTTTTTAGACTCTTCTTATAACCGACTTTAAGACAATTACGTAATGTATCATAATTTCATCTTTATTCTACTGCTCGAATAATAACTTTTTTGATATAAAAATCCTTTATAAACCTACGTTCCTTTTTAATTATTGTTTTCGATTTTTTGCTGTTTCCTACAATTTTGAAATTTTGAGGGCCTTGGGGAGGCTGAAGATATGTACTCACAAGTTCCAGACTTTAAGACTTTCATAGGCATGTGGTCGATTACCATTTAAGCACTAAGGACATCTGGAATTCCAACTTTCATCTTTTTCGGCCCTCCCTACTGTATAAGATTCAGAATAACACCTCGTGACCCTTCCTTGTGAGACTTTAGACACAGCTATTTTAGTTCCGCATTAGAAAAACATGTTTCGTTTTTATTATATAAATTTGTATTGATTATTAAATAACAAAAAACAACTGTTTTCTTAAACAAGGAATGATTCTGGATTCTTGTTATATCATTTAAGTATTTCTCTTGAAAGTAGGCCTGAGTAGTATCATGTTCTTCGGACAAATACATTTTAATTTTATTTTCTAGTTGGAAACTTTCTTCGGCGTGAAACAGAAAAAAACTATGGAAACACAGAGAGGAGGAAGATAGAGATGAAATAAAAAACTGGAATATCGAACAGAACGTTTGTGGCTGAAGGAAACAACCATTGCTTACATCTTGTGTTCCAAGAACTGAGATAATTTTAACTCAACGTGCGAAAGGTTTCCGAACAAGTTGCTGGAGAGAACCTTTCTCAACAGAAGACAATCTACGATTTCTTTGCTGCTTCACGAGAGGTGATAATCTACCTCAGAAGAGTTTTGTAACGAAGAGAAAGAGTACAAAAAGAACAGTCAAGAAGAGAGTACGAATGTGTCTACATTTGGCAACATCTCAACTTTCAGCTTTTGAATGATTGTTCTGCAACCTTGTAGTTGGAGAGTTTAATCTCAGGAAAAGAAAGTACTTCCTTAAATCTTTCAGCGCAGTATTTTTTCTCTTCTCAAGCTTTTCAGTCTTGCCAACTTTTTTTCCTGGTGCTACGAAAATCAAGAAGCAAAACAATTGAACGGGAATTTGGAATTATCATTTAATCTTATTCAAGAATTGTGTTCTATTGCATTGATTAGGCAATTTGTAAATCAAGGCTAAACACCGTACTTTGGCTCCTGTCCGTAAGAAGTCTTGAAGATACTGTACTAATGTCTAATAGTACGGTGGGAGTTAAAAACGGAAATGGTCAAAAAAACTACATTTAATGAAACGAGC
>JAGDQP010018379.1:0-14520 GCA_022664845.1 Lepisma saccharinum | reverse complement strand
TCAAGACTATCCGGAGAAGAGCTTTATACGTATTGATGATAGTTGCTGGTTTTAGACCCCAGGTGGTGCCAGTTAAACATTAAGGTGATTTAAGCCATTGGTTGCTTTTGAAATAATTTTCTGTAAATGAAATCTCCATGTTTGAATTTTATTTATCGCCTTTAAGCATCTGAGGCCAAACTGGACTAGGGAAGGGGAAAAGATTCAAGAAGGTGTCCGCCAGGGCCTATGTTGAAGGTGACATCCCGGCATTTGCCTGGTGTGATTGAGGAGAATCCCTGGAAAAGCCTCAGTCAGGATAATCGGCCAGTGGAATCGAACCCACGACCTTCCTAATCATACACCAACGCTCTACCACTGAGCTACGCCGGCTCGATATTATACTTAAGTGTGTTACTTGTTTAGATAGTATGGCGTGCTCATGTGATACTTGTATACTCGATTGGTTGGTATTTCTTCTTACTCGAGATCTGCGTTTAGGTGGAATGAAGACAATGACTTGTGTTTTGCGAGAATTTATGGTGAGCCCTCACTTACTGCACCATGTGAAATTGTTGGTGGCCTCAGTGAGTGTGCGGATTATATGTAGCATGGAGCGTTTGAGTACAAGAAAGGCAGTGTCCTCGGCGTATAGGAAAAGATTGACGTTGGATGGTAAGGGTGGAAAATCGGCGACAAAGAGAAGATATAGAAGTGAAGATAGGGAGGAACATTGTGGTACTTCACAATGTAGGAAGATGGAGTGGGAGACAACAGAGTTAATGTTGATGTAGGCTAAACGATTGTTAAGGAAATGGAAAATAAATCATAGGTATCTGACAGGAAGGCTGAAAGCTTGGAGTTTGTAGAGAAGGGCCTGGTACCAAACGAGATCGAAAGCTTTCTCTAAGTCGAAAACGATTAAACAAGAGGGGTTAATGATCATCTTGTGTTATAATTGTTAATGATCATATTTCTAAGTTTGAGAAGTTGATCTTTTATACTACACGAGGGCAGGTTATAATGATCTAAGTGACTGTGGAGTCATTTAACCAATAACTCGTTTAACCATAAATGACATTTAAATTCTATTGAACACGTTCGTAAACTACCAATTATAAATGTCCTTGTGTGACTACATTCTATTTAAGAAGAAAACTTTAAAGAAATAGTATCTAACTAGAAAACAATGTAGTGAGCGTCTATTCCCAGTTTCGGGGTAAGACGCCATTTTGCCTGTTTCCTGCTACAAACGTGGCTTCTTTGCGATACAGCCAAAGCAAGTACTTGACAGTCAAAACTACCCTATTCAAATGCATGTTCTATTGTCATGAAATTCCCCCCAATCCTAAACTGTTAACTGACTAGATGAAATTACTTTTAAGTTGAAAATAATTAAAAGGTATTTTTAAATATACTTTTCTTTAAAAAAACAAAATAAAACAATTCATACTGAAAAGTAAAAATAATTTTGTTTATGTATGACTAAAATGAAAAGCATGAGGCGCTCTCTCATATACAGTCACTTTATAAATCTCAAAAATAAAATATGCTTTCAATATAGTCATTCCATCAATTCTCGCCAGATTCATAAATAAAAGTTTGTCACACAATTTTAGAAAAAAAAATGTATGTACTTCAAAGTTACAAAAACAGGTTTCGAATATTTTTACTCCAACAGGGGGAAGAAAGAGATTCAGAGAGAAAGGGGAGGCTTCCAAGAAATTTTTCACATCCAACATCTACCTTCTTTTCGTATAACTCAAGTTCCGTAAGAGATATTGGAATCAAACAAAAACAGTTATTTTCTTTGAAACACAAGTTTTAATTTCAATATAATTTTATTTAATTCTGATAACAGAAAGTTACAAAGTATAAGTTTGAAAATGCGCAGCTTTTGTATTTTGTGCACTTTTTAACACCAAAAAGTGAAACTAAATTTTGGACCAGCCTTTTTAGTTTTATTTTTTACAAAATGCATCCATTAAGAGGTCCATATTATTAGATTTGAAATTAGATGTTGTCCTTTTCGGTAAATATCTAAACACAGCCATATGTATAAAATTTATATAGTTCAAAGCCATTATTTCAAAAGTAAATTAATTCAAAAATCTATTTTTCTTACCACAAAAGGCCCTAACCTATTTGGGTTTAATCTCAAAATTTCATTAAAGTACTTTGCCCCATTTCTGAGAAATAAATTTTCAAATATTGGATTATGAATCATTTTGAGGAACGCTCATTAGTAGGTCAGTTCATCTTAAATCGTAGAGCTTCGTTGCTCTACCTCTTTGAATAATAATAATAATAACAAATATTGTTCAACATTTACATCTCTTAAATAAGAATAGTTCAAAGCGGGTATCAAATTATCTTTATCCCTACCGATTAATTAATGGCAGTCATGTTTTTATCGAGGCACAAACATTTGTGTAAGCAAACGTTTACGGAAAACGTAATATCTACGTACTGGTTTGTCATAGGAAATTCAAACAAAACCCATTTTTTCTTTCAAAGTCTGCTTGACAATTTTAGTCCTCTGCATGAAAAGCCTAAAAGATAATCGAACTGGTCAAAATTATATCCAAACCTCATGGTCGCAATAGAAACAATTCCGATTTTCACTGTTTTTTGCACGAAAGGGTTTGAACATCAAAGTTGTGTTTTGTACTACAGTATTAAATATCAAGGAAATCCCGAAATTCGTATATTTTGCATACTGGAGGGCCAATAACTTTGGTGGGACAAGATATAGAAATTTATGTTTTCCGCACTTTATTCATTTATGTCAAGGCACTACGGTAGAAATTTTAACTTTTCTATTTGTTTCAAACGAGTTACATATAAATTTAAGTTAGCAGAAACATAGAAAGAGTCTCACAGCTGAATTAAAGTTTTCGTGCTAATAGTCCAGTCAATCTCAGAAAAAAAATGGTTTGCTTTATCTGGCACAGAATTGCGTCCTGAATAACATATCAAAAGTCTACCGTGCCGTTTCCCGCCAGTTTCAGTCGCCGTATTGGATTTTTCTATGGAACACCTTTCATAGGAACATCGATAATATCATCTCAACGAATGAAGCTAGGTACGTCGTTCTTGTGTCAGATTGAAGACAATGGTTGGTAGAAGTAACGAACGTAGGTGTAGTTGGGTGTGAATTGCCGCCATATTTAAATAACCGACTATTACTCCAAAATTCTTGTTTTGTTAGTGTTCTTCTATTACTTAAATTGCAAATAACTATAAAACCGTGAATGGAAAGAAAAAACACCTCGATACAAACAAAGATTATAGAGCCAAATTTGCTCTTTTCAACGGTATCCATATCGTTGCTTTATTTTAAAAACTGAGGGTGATAGTTAATTTTACGTGGCGCAAGATGTTGCGTTTTCGGTCATGCAATTACCAAGCACCATTCTTATGATTTTAAATATACCAACTCTCGAACATAGAATAATCACTTGATTTTTGCCTTAAAGTAAATGAAATTAATTATTTCTAAATTGCATAAAATAACCACATGTGATGCAAACAAGTGTTGTTTTGGCCATGTATGTGGTTTTTGTATAGCAAAATGCCTTGATGTTCTAGGTGTTTTATGAATTAAATTTATGAACCCGGAACAAATCCCAAGGAAGTCTCTTTTATTCGTTAACGACATTCTTGAAGTACTGAAAAGGTGAAGAATGAAGAAGAAGAAGAAAATTATAATGACAGCAGCAAGTTTTATCAGAAATGATATAATGTTAGTTAAGGCATCAGACTTGGAGTAGGGGAAAGTGCCCTATTATCGGGTACCTTGTGTAAATCTGAAATTGTGACCAAATAGATGGATTAAAATTGTTAAATTTTATAATGTATATTCCACATTCCATCAACTACTTGTATTAATACGTAAGTCTACGTAGCAATAAATTAATGCTGGAAAAAGATGCAGATTAAATCCTCAAACTGACCAATTTTTACCTATCAGAAAATGGGTTCCTAATTTCGGGTGTAGAGGTTTCCTAAATTCGGGTTGGTAATAAGTATGGCAATTGAAGAAAATAAAGCCTGAACTTTGTGTCTAGTTTTTTTACCCATATACAAAAATAGCAATTAACACAGAAGTGTACTGAATGTTCTCATTGTAGAGTTGTACCAGCTTTTGTTCCCTCAGGTGATTTAGCTTTTACAAATGCAAAGATCGCACTTGAAAGTTCGCCACAGGTGCTTCTCAATACCAGCACAAAGTTCATGTGACCAACGTAAACATTTAGTGCATTTAATCCACGTTTCGGTGGAACTGTCTGTTGCCCATAGCTGCCTGCAAAATATGCATTCTTCATCCTCATCATATTCCGATGAAGACTCCTACAACAAAAGTTCATCATAGCTTCAGTCCGACTCCTCGTCCAAGAAGACATCTTCCTCCGTTCTCTTCTTTCCCTGTTGGATTTTCTTCGTAGAAAGTTTCGTATGACCGAATAACTTCCTCTTGGTAGGTTTCAGACGAGATTCACTTTGTTTACACTTATGATTGTTTCCCTAAATTTCTTAACGTGGTCCTCCAAGGTCCTTTGCGGCACGTTGAAAGTTTTTGGTGTTTTTAAATATCCCTTACCTTTTTCAAGACAGCATCAACGGCTTCTTTAATTGATTCCTGATTCCAGACAATTACCTGAAATTTGGAAACAGCTTACCACCCGAAATTAAGACCCACCATTTCGTTTTTTCTGAAAGCATGCTGCATTCAACTGGCCTCTTTGTGGCGTCTAAAACATTTACACATATAAAAGCATACTCCAAACTAATGTATTAACTTTCGGCTTTTCACTTACCATTTATCTTTACTGAAAAAATACCCTCAATACGGGTGTATTCAAAAAGGTTTTTTCCAGCTAATATCACACTCATTTAACTGACGCAACACTCCTGCACACAAATGACACCACACTCACAGTGGTGACTGGGCGCCTTCTTTTTCACATATTAGGAGTAACCCACGCAGATGGCAGCAGAATCTAACGGACATAACTGACTACCCGGAATTGAGACACTACCCGAAAGTAGGGCTCCGCGCCCTACTTAACAACAGAGGATATGGCTTCTGTCGAGACAACAGCTCAGTTTTTTCCGGACAGCCTAAAGGTTTTTCTTCAGTCAGTGATAGGTTATAATAAGAAAAGAACATGACATCTATAGGCCAGGTTATCATAGAGTCACCTCGTCCGGGACTAATAACTGCACCTCTACAGTTAGAGCTAGCTGCACAATTACATCACTATTTTGGATCGAGATTTTTATTGATTCACTGTACCAGCAGGGTTTTGTTCATCGCATAGTGAAGTACAATGTTACGAAAGGAGTACTTCAACAACTTTCAACATGAACACAGTAGCCAGGCCAGTTTGTCCGTTATACCGCTGATAATGGGGACGATAATATCAGAATCCTTGATGGTAACCAACACATTCCCCGACATTATTGTAATTGGCGCAGTGACACCAGCTCAGAACAATAGTATCGAATAATAATTGCAAAATGTGATGTTCCGCATCTTAAATGCAGGCAGGTTGTTATTGATACACCCAGATTACTGTCTGATTTCTTGTGGAAACTCTCACCTTTATTAGGAACAACTCGGCCTGGATAGTCAGGATTTATGCAGATGGTGCAAAGAAGTGATTATCCAGGGAAATCGTCGACCATCTTTCTGCCCATGATAAATATGGATCCTACGGATTTCACACGTATTTATTCCAGCCTGATATTTCTTACTGATCAAGAAACTAAAATCAATTACCTCTGTTACTACATTTAATCAACCGTTGGGGTGGGAAGAGCACAATGAACTGGCAAATGAACCATCAGACAGCGCCTTAAAGGATGTGGTCTTGTTAAACGGTGGTTTACATACCTAAATGAGTAGTATGCGATGTCTTCGTCAACTAATGGATATTTCTGGCCTTCAGGAGGCCTTCGGAAGTGATTTGCACGGAGAATTCTGTTATATACATGCTCAGTGGCAAAGTGATAGCTCGAGCTAGAAGAGGACACATTCTGCTGGATGGCGTTTTTAACGTTCTTTTATAGTTGAGGCTCCAAATCTGCCGACTCCCTATCTAGGAAATGAAGGCAAAAAGATTCCACCATTTACTAGCAGCGTTTATCAGTCCACTGCTCACAACGTTATTGAAAATATCAGAAATAACAATCATCAAGTGATTAATCAAACAGTAGTCCTGTATACCTTCACAAAATCATACAGTGATCTACTAGTAGGACCGAATGAGGAATGCGCTACAGATTTGACTGTACTTGATGTGATAAAGTAAGTGAAAAGTACCGAAAACTACATGGCAGAATGGAGCAGAACTTCTCGCTTATGGATATAATATGTGAAAATGATACATATTCTTAAAACACTTGTCACTGCAAAAAGAACATGCGACTGGAATCTGTATCTCCAATCCTTGAGGTCGATGTTGTCATGTTTTGCAGCTGCAGAATACTAAAACAATTTATATCCACTTGCAGCAAATTGACATCCTGGAAGCTACCCATTCTCATGTTCATAACATGTTTCAACATGGATTTCATGTAGTTTTGTGAACTGATAACTTTTGGGGAGGCTTGCCAACAGATCTTAACATTGAACATGTGCTTATGCGAAGCCTCAAAATAAAAAAATATAGCCTTACCAGGGGCAGAAGGATGAATAAAACTCAACAACATATTTGGATTCCATTAATGATTCCATGCATCAAGGCCCACTGAGCTATGCAAGGTACCGAACAAATGAACAACACAAGGAAGCAACGATGCCAGAAGACAGCGAGATGAACAGGACAGAAAGAAGCTGCCTGCATTTTCCATCGACAGAAATCCCTTTCTTTACGGAGCATCACAAGAGTGGATGTAATTCAGTAAATGTAGACAACGCAGAAGAAGTTTGTGAATGTATACTTCAGTCAACGACTGGGAAAAAAACTTAACGTATACACGTTTAAGTGAGGTGTACAAGTAGTGACAATGGTAGTAAATAGCAAGATAAAAGTACACGAAGAGACGATAGAAATAGATTCTCTTCTTGTATCTCAAAGATTTACTATCTTGACAAATTCTCAGAGGTAGTCAATATATGATCTTTATCATTGCATATAGTTATGCAACTATCCAACATCTTTGTTCGATTCGTTTGTCCTTCCACGACAAGCTAATTAGTCAGCTCTTGCAGAGGTCATTCGACATGCAGTTGAATCAACATATACAGTTGACCCAATAACACCTCTATACATCCTAGGATATGTGGTTAATTGTTACATCGGTTCCCATTGACTTTTATAGAAGTAGCATTCCTGAAAATTAGGGCCACGAAACAAATATACAGGGATTGGACAAAATAATGGAAACGCTTGTCAAAAGTGGGACATGTTACTACTTGGTAACATTGAACAATGCGCAAATCAACCATCTCTTGTTTGTTGCAGGTAGTAATGTGACTGTGCACTAATAGTTAAGTGAGGCAGTGTAGTTGTGCACGTTGTACAGGTGCATGGTGAGTGACCAGTATGTCCGATTTGACGGAGTTTCAATTCTTTGTGCCCGTCTAACTTGAGCGTCTGTGAATAAACCATCGACGTTATACGATGTAACAAGGAACAGTCTAGAAAGTCATGACCACATACACAGTGCACGATAAAACAGGGTCAGCGAAGCACAATAATGATCAAAAGACGAAAGGCGAGGGCCGGGAAAGTGACTACAGAACTCAATGTGCACCTAAACACCCCAGTATCAAACAAAACAGTGATGCGGGAACTGCATAAAATGGGTATCCATAGTAGTGTTGATATTCTCAAGTCCGTAATAACAGTCAAGAACGCTCAAAGGTCACATGCATGGTGCAATGCCCACAAAAATTGAATGTTGGAGGACTGGCAACATGCCGTGTGATCGGACGAATCACCCTTTACTCTTTTCTCCATCAATAAATGCGTATTTCTCTGGCAAATACCCTTTCAACCATTCGATATGGACTGTCCCCGCCCGACTGTAAATATGGTGGCGACCCTATTATCGTCTGGGCGCTATATTATGATATTTAGGAGCCCCCCATGTCGCATTACATGGTTCAATCACACCAACAATGTATAGAGAACTCTTGGGTAACCAGGTCCATTAAATGGTGCAAATTTTATTTCCAGACGGAAATGCCATATTCCAGGATGATAATGACACCATTTACATTGCTGGCCCTGTGGAAGAGTGTTTTTACGAGCATTCTGATGTGTTTCAATATATTCCCTGGTCCGCGCAGTCCCAAGTCCTGAATATCATCTAGTCCCTGTGGACAGTTTTGGAAACCGGGGATCGGCGGTGATTTCCACCTCCTTCATGTGTATAGTTGGAGGCTGTGTTGCATAAAGAACGGCTTCAAACTGTACTCATCACCATGCAGGATTTGCCTATTTCGTCTAGAATTCAAGCTGTATTGCTTGTTAAAAGTGGACCAATAGCGGAGCATTAATACAAAATGTTCCGACTTCCACAAGTGTTTCAATTATTTTTCCAACATCTGTATGTTATATGAAAATGACAAGATAAACGTTAGTAAACTTCAGTTACGTTGTTTATGATAAAATTCTGAAGCAAAAAGAGACTTTGTTGGGATTTGTTTCAGGTTCGTTTATTTTTATTCATAAAATACCCAAGACATAAAGGCATTTTGTTACAAAAACCACATACATGGCCAAAACAACAATTGTTCACATCACATGTGGTTATTTTCTGAAATTTAGAAATAATTAATTTCATTTACTTTAAGCCAAAAATCAAGTGATTATTCTATGTTCGCGAGTTGGTATATTTAAAATCATAAGAATGATTCTTGGTAATTACATGACCGAAAAGGCAACATCTTGCGCCACGTAAAATTAACTATCACCCTCAGTTTTTAAGAGAGAGCAACGATATGCATATAGTTGAAAAGAGCATATTTGGCTCTATCGAGGTGTTTTCTTTCCATTTACGGTTTTACAGTTATTTGCAATTGAAGTAATAGAAGAACACTAACAAAACAAGAATTTTGGAGTAACAGTCGGTTATTTAAATATGGCGGCAGTACACACGAACTATATCTACTTTCATTACTTCTACCATCCAGTCTTCAATCTGACGCAAGAATGACGTACCTAGCTTCATTCGTTGAGATGATATTATCGATGTTCCTATGAAAGGTGTTCCATAGTAAAATCCAATATGGCGACTGAAAATGACGGGAAACGGCACGGAAGATTTTGGTAAACTTTTGATATGTTATTCAGGACGCAATTCTGAGCCAGATGAAAGAAACAGAAATTCTACTGCAAATAGTTAAAAGTTATGTTGCTAAATGACTGTACTATAAACATTTTAATGTACCAAAGAAAGATGTGAATATGTAAATTATATTATGATTCTGAATCATCCTTGTAAGAAAGTTAATTTTATGTAGTGTTCAGTAGGGGACATGAATGCTTTGTATTGTAATCAATAATGTAATATTCTTTTAAATTGAAGTAATTATCATTGATAATGAATGAATATCTATGACTGAACTTATACTCAATGTAATTACGGTAAATGCAGCTCTTTCAAATATAGTATCTACTAAACTATAGTAGTGCCATGAAAACGAAATATGTAAACCATTGGCATATTTTATTGTAATACTGATATCCATTCGACCAAAGCAATATCAGACGATATGTTATTATGAAAAGATATGTTTTACCGTGTTGTTCCGCTGTCAGACTTATTATAAGTTAGAGTCAAATGTATGTTCGTCAATATAAAACAAATAAAATTCTGCCGAAGTTGCCCCTGTTTGTTATTCAATCGTTTCAAAATGGCGGACCAAAATTTACTAATATGGTCAACTTGACTAATACATCGTGAACCACACTAAAAGATGAGAAATCACCCTTTCATGTTTGAAGAATAAATTACATTCCTAAAGCTTTGTAATCACATCTAAAAGCCGACGCTTTTTTATTCAAAGCGAGAATTGTTACGTTAAAACTCACTCTTTTCGATTGAAATCCAATACTTATCTATGAAAACACTTTCTCATAATGAAAGGAGTTAAAATTTCCGCTAGTGTGATTTAGTATGTAGGAAGTAGCAAATTTATGAATACATAAGTTTCCAATGCAAGGAAATAGCCTGTGAATGACAATATAATGACACATTACAAGAGTTATATATATTCTCGACGCACTTAAGACCTCATGGTACTATAAGAAATTTTACAAAGGAACGGTCCTTGAAGATTTCTAACGTCCCAAAGCCACAGAGAGACAGATGGGATACTGAAAGATTTAAATGTATGAAATAGTACAATATTACTTTATTATTTGGTCTTAATTTATGATACTGTTAAATTATATTTAAGAGGAAAACCAAAGTATACGCCTTTGTAAGTTCTGGATAAACGCTATAATGGAACGTATATTTCATCATAAAATCAGAATATGAAAATGGCAGACATTTAAAATTTACATCAATTTGAAAGAGACGCCAGATGTCGCAATCAGTTCTTATTTTGTATAGCCCTATGGCTTACACTGTTGATATTCTAAAGAATTGTATAATAAATTATCAGTTGAGTTAGCAACACTGCAGGCGACTTTTTTTAGGTTGCTTTCGTTGTAGGTTTGTGTGTGTGGGTGGGGGGAGGAAAAGTTCCAGAGCAAAGGAAGTTAAGTTGATGTGATCCGTTTTACACGGTCTTTTGCTGTCTAAATTAAATGTTACTTTAAGATTGCTAAGGTCAAACGAAAGGAGAGAAAGAAGTTTAGTAGAACTAAAAGAAAGAGAAAAAGTCTTAAAATGCAATCCCTGATGGACACAAGATAAGTTAGTTCTTTCGAATGTGTCCTCTTTTTCCCAAAGGACTACTCCTCGGTTCCAACCAGTGCTTTTTCTCTTAATTTTCTTTAACCTCGTTTCATCATTTTCTATTGCCTCTTACTAGAAGTTACTTGTGATATTTTGGATTTAAAATTCACTTAACAAGCTATACATTTTATTTTAGTTGGAAATCAGTCTCAATATTAGAAATTTTTATATTCCCTTTAATTAACCTAATTGGAAGCACTTATGCCAAAAGAAACCAAGCCTCTTTCATCCCTCAGACCTATTCTGTATTACAAACTGACCATGAAGGCCTAAAGCAGCAATTCTCAAAGTATCCATTTGCTGTCCCAGAGGGGGTGTTTGCTGGATTGCGAAATCCTCCTATTGGGCATTGCAAGGACTCAAGAGGCCTACAATACTTTTTACTCTATATAATAATATAATACAAATATCTCAGAAATCGGTTCCATATTGGTAATTTTACTTTCGAGCAATGGCACAGCTACCTCAAGTTGGGGATAAGCTCAAGACATTTCAGAAAAGAATCAATTAATCAGGTATAGTCAAGGCGTCCCAGAGCTAGTAACTTTACTGCCGTCCTGACCTTCGATTATTTTCTAAGTGACAATGACCTTTCCTTACCTTCTGACTTTTATAGTTTTGGTTTAAATCATCTCCATATCTTCAGTGATCAGCTTGGAAGCTAGTTTCCATAAGATTACAACGAATTCAATTGTATTCAAGATCCATTCTTTTAATTTGTAAGTTTTTCAGTAAAACTACGAGAACCTAAGAAAACAATTAGATGTTATACGAGCTGTGTTTTTTAAGTTATTACCTTGTAATGAAATAGGCTTGATACACTCTCAGATTTACGGCTGAATTAACCGCCATTGAGCCGAATATACACCAGATTATGCAATTTTATTTTAAATATCAACATCTGGTTAATTAAATAATTTAATTTATTGGAATTATAGTTTTTCCTTAAGTTTACTGTGTATTTTCAGTTGTTGGAACCTCAAGTTTATTAACCTTGCAGGTGGGTCCTGGACTTCTAAAGATTAGGAAGCACTTGCACTGGCCTAAAGTGTGTTTAGACACCTTTAACGTTCATTAATAATATTCGTACTTCATTTATCAGTGTCAGTATTGAATCTATCAATAAAAATGTCAGTGTTGACTCTTCACTATTGAATATAGGGAACCAGGAAATTAACATATATACTTGAATGGGTCAATGTTGAAGGCGATTTGTTCATTTACTTTCAATGGCGTATATCCCCTTTTAACATTGACCAGTTTAATTACTTGAGCTTACAGTGAAAACTTGAAAATGCTAACACTAATCGTAAACGTATAAGATGTCTTTTAGGACATACGAAATTATTGCATTTGATGCGGATTATTATTGTTCGTTCAATATATTTGAAATAAAGTTGGAGCAGAATTTTATTGCTATTGTTGTGTAACATTTGTTCCAGCGGAAAAGTTACGATTTGGAGTTAGCTAAAGCATTACAGAGCTCCACTCAAGTATTACATTTCACTATAAGAAACTTTAATGTATGAAACATAGGTTGTAAAGATCAGACTTATCACCTGTAAATTTGAACCTATGGATGTACCTTCAAGTAGTTTTACCAAAATAACTGACGCGTTCTATACGAACTAAAGGAGAACGTTACGTGAACAATCGCCGATATCAGTGCTTAGATGCTTCGTAAAGCGTCATTTTATCTAATATGCAAAGAACGTGCATTTAGAACGTATTTATGTAAAAGGTGTTTTCAACATGTGTTGTAATAAAATAGCTTGATGAATTTTCTTTAATGATGAGATTCTTCCTCTTCTTCTTTTTCCTTCTCTTCGTCTTTTTCGAACTACGTGGCGTCAACGCTTCTCATGGCGGATTTTTCATACTTTTATTTTCATGAATATTCGTCACATAATGTGATTATGTCATAGATTATGGATGACGTCATTCTGCTCATTTAAGTCAACTCATGCATTAGTGAAGTTGGTCTTCTAATGACATCAGACATTAAGTTTATCGACGCTACTCGATTGTTATTGTTTTTGTTTAAAAATTACCTACAATTTCTATGATTATGTTTTCGCTGGAAGTAAAGTGTGTACAGTGTTTGAAAGGACCGAGTTCATTAGTATTGTCATAATTAAGGGTAATAATAGAAGACGAGTTATCAAATACCACGAAGTTTACGCCGAAGACATGAAATAATAATTAACGCAAGGAAATGTGGGAAATACTACAAAATGTTAACTTTTGGATATAAATTGTATGAGATATGTAAATGTTCTTTCTTTCTATGTTTGCTTAACATGTTGTGCAGCGAAACCTAATGATGAGAACCTATCCTCCTAACAGGTTCAGTGTTGCATGTAATTACTTCTATTATTACATATAATTGATGTTGGCTACATTTGGAGCCAAATTTGAATATAGAATTTTGTATCTTGCTAAATATCGTTAATGAATAAAGAGAGTTATTATTTGAAAATGCATTCGACATTGAACAGCTATCATCTTAGT
Source organism: Lepisma saccharinum (assembly GCA_022664845.1). Lineage (NCBI taxonomy): Eukaryota > Metazoa > Arthropoda > Insecta > Zygentoma > Lepismatidae > Lepisma > Lepisma saccharinum. The sequence goes on along the minus strand of JAGDQP010018379.1, from coordinate 1,107 downwards.
GGAAATGCTAGTATGTGTGTAGTATTATTGTTGCATACTCAGATGTAACCTGCACTAACATAAACTAACTTATCACATTCTGTTTGGTTAGTTATTCCTTTTATGATTTACACACATCGTGTTTGCTTGAGAGAAAAAGCACTACTACAATATCATAAATATACAGTATATGTATGATTCGGAAAATAAAAGGGTGGGTGCTCTTACATATTATGATTTTATGATAAAGTAAGCAAGAACACCTACGCTTTTATTTTCCGAATCATAAGATGAACTCAATTTATTATATATATTTTTTTACTTTTTATTCCATCTTAGAAAAGCGTGTATTTTAAAATCCTTTTTTAAATTAATTATTTATGTATAATAAATGACTATTAAACTTCCTGCGAGATAGGCAATCCAAATTTCACAAAATAGTTGCAGCGTTGCGTGCATTTAAGGATCATTTCAAATTATTTTCATTAATTAATTACAGTTAACTGGATTATTTTGTCGTATATAATGGCTAAAAATGACTCGTCGTCGAATGCGGCAACTCTGTCAACAAGTTTCAACATTTTATCGCGGAAGAATTGTTTCATATCGCGATAAAATGTTTGGTTCATCCTTCTGCGACATTGATACCAGTATTGGACGGACTGCGTCAAGAGAGCAATGCGTATGGATAGGAGGCTCCACGAAGGCACTACGCAACGATATGGCGGATCCCAACGACCCCGACATACAACGGGCCGCAAGGAGAAACGGCTTGCGGATATGGCTCTGGCGGATCGAACGGTCATATCCAGGACAGTTTTACGCCGTGCGGCAGAACGGGGCAAGTTTACATGGCCCCCAAAGCATAGGTATGAGCGACTACAATGGTGTCGCGAATGTCGCGCATGAAGAACCGATTGTCATTACATCATCTTTTTCGACGAATCCCGCTTCTGGCTATAGCATTATGATGGCCGCATCTCTATCTGGCGATACCATGGCATTAGGCTGAGCAAAGGCTGCATTTTGCAACGGCACGTCGGTCCGGTACCCGGTGTTATGGTGTGCGGTGCCATTGGATTCCGTGCCCGTTCGTTTCTCCTACGCATATGTAGGCAGCCAACGGTA